>JAKCPB010001113.1:0-217830 GCA_021442155.1 Cymbidium sinense | reverse complement strand
TTATTTAAGGTTTATTTTTTTTTCATTTTATGTTTAGTTTTAATTTTATTTAGGTTTTCTTATTTTTAGGTTTATTTTAGATTTAGAATTTATTTTTTATTTTTTTGGTTTAGGTTTAGGTTTAACATTTTTATTTTAGGTTTATTTTTTAGGTTTTTTTTATTAGTTTAGGTTTAGGTTTATTTTTAGTTTATTTTATTTTATTTAGGGTTTAGGCTTAGGTTTCAGTTTAGTTTATTTTAGGTTTTATTTTTGTTAGTTTAGTTTATTTTAGTTTAGGTTTACATTTATTTCATTTTTATTTTAAGTTTAGTTTTTTTAAGTTTATGTTTTATTTTTTATTTATTTTTAGGTTATATTTTTAGGTTTAATTTTTTGGTTTAGGTTTTTATTTAGTTTTTATTTATTTTATTTTTATTTTAGGTTTAGTTTTATTTTATTTAGGTTTTTTATTCTTAAGTTTATTTTATTTTTTTAGTTTAGTTTAGGCTTTTCTTTATTTTAGTTTAGTTTTATTTTTTTATTTTATTTATTTTAGGTTTTAGTTTAGGTTTATTTTTATTATTTAGGATTAGGTTTTATTTATTTTATTTTATTTATTTATGTTTAGGTTTTATTTATTTAGGTTTAGTTTTAGGGTTTAGGGTTTAGGTTTTAAGTTTTGGTTTAGGTTTAGGTTTATTAGGGTTTAGGTTTAGGGTTTATAGTTTAGGGTTTAAGTTTATTTTAGAGTTTATAGTTTAGGTTTATGGTTAGGGTTTAAGTTAGTTTAGGGTTTAAGTTTAGGTTTAGGTTTAGGGTTTAGGGTTTAGTTTAAGATTTAGGTTTAAGTTTAGGTTTAGGTTTTAGTTTAGGTTTATAGTTAGTTAAGTTTAGGGTTTAGAATTTGGGTATTTTAGGTTTAGGGTTTAAGTTTTAGTTTTAGGTTTAGGTTGTAGGTTTAGGGTTTAGGGTTTAGAGTTTAGGGTTAGTTTTAGGGTTTAGGGCTTAGGGTTTAGGTTTTAGGATATAGGGTATAGGGATTTAAAAAAAAATTAAAAAATGGTTTAAATTTATTTAGTTTTGTTTGCTATTTAATTTGGGTTTATTTATTTTATTTTTTATTTTATTTTTATTTTAGGTTTAGGTTTATGTTTATTTTAGTTTAGTTTTTTTTTTAATTTTATTTTTTTAGGTTTAGGATTTATTTTTTATTTTTAGGTTTAGGTTTAGGTTTTTATTTTATTTTTTTAGGTTTAGGTTTTTGGTTTTTATTTTAGGTTTATTTTTAGGTTTAATTTTTAGTTTAGGTTTAGGTTTATTTTTAGTTTATTTTATTATATTTAGTTTAGGGTTTAGGTTTAGGTTTAGGTTTTATTTATTTTAGTTTAGTTTATTTTAGTTTATGTTTATGTTTATTTTAGGTTTAGTTTTTTTAGTTTAGGGTTTAGGCTTTATTTTTTTATTTATTTTCAGGTTTACTTTTCAGGTTTAGGTTTTTATTAAGTTTTTATTTTATTTTATTTTATGTTTATTTTATTTTAATTTTATTTTGGCTAGTTTGAGTTCATATGGCTTAAGGTTGACTTGACTTGGTCAAATTGACTTAGTTTGACTAATTTGTGACAATTAATCAACCTAGGGTGATCAACAATCATGTTGGGAGGTTTTGATGGGCTTGGTTCTATCAAATTTGGGTAGGATTAAAACTTGGCTCATATAGGTCAAATTGGCCACTTTTAGTCAAGTAGACCAATTTGGTTTAGTTGGTTTGATTTAGTTGAGTTTATATATAGATTTGGGATTGACATATAAATTCATTTGCAATTGGCTTGGGTTCAAATGGGTTTGGTTCATTTGAACATTTCAAGTCAAAAGGGTTAAGTTGGGTTTAACTTGGGTTGATTTTGGTTTAGCTTGATGATTGTAGATTTCATTTATATTTGTGAATATGATTGAAGGTATGATTGATTCATGAGAAAATCAATTGAATTTGGGTTTTGGAATGAAGGAATTTGGCTAAGTGGAGTTAGGTCATGTGGCTTAGGTTTGGATTTTGATTTGGTTTGATTTAGTTTTGATGATTTAAATGTATATTTCATTTAAATTTGTGAAGATGATTGAAAATATGATGATTTGTGAGAAAATAAATTGAGTTTGAAATGATTTGGAGTAAGATTTGGCTAAGTCCATGGGATAGGTCATATGGCTTAGGAAGGGTTTTGATTTAATTTGATTTAGTTTGATTTAGTTTTGATCATTTGAATGTAGATTTGATTTATATTTAGGAAGATGATTGAAGATATAAATTGATTATGAGAAAATCAATTAATTTTGGATTGATTTGGATCAATATTTGGCTAAGTCCATGGGATAGGTCATATGGCTTAGGAAAGGTTTAAAGTTTGGATTTGATCATGGGCTTCAATCATTTGGTTTTGGAATTTGGGCTTGGATTTGGATTCGAATTTGATGTTTGAATTGAACTTGAGGTTTGGTTTGAGAAGGTGAATTTTGGGTTGTAGGGTAGGTGGATTATCCTAATCACTAAATAACATAATCCTATGGTTAACCCTTTTAAGTATTTAACTTAGGTTAAGTGTTTACCTAATTGTTAGAAGTGTCTTATGACTAGAAAAGTCTAGAAGACTCTTAAGTCTGAGATGAGAAGATTGAATCCGCACTCCAAAAGTGAGGTCAACAGCCTTAGGCTCTATAGTGTTGCCCTTGCATAGATGATTTGAAATTCAAAGCCAAGTTTTGCATTAAAGACTTGGATACATCTTTCAACGCTTTGTTTGGGAGACCATGCATACATGAGAACAACATAGTTCCATCCTCTACATCGGTGTATGATGTTAGGTGAGAGGTGGGATCATCTTGTGTTAAAGGAGATCTCAAGCCATTTATAGTTCAAGAGGTCATATATGAGGATGTTGCCTACCTCTCAACAAGTCTATTCTAAAACTTGGCAAAGTTTAAAAAAATAAAGAAAAGAAAAATAAAGAGAAAAGAAAGAGAAAAAGAAAAAAAGAAAATAAAAGGAGCTAAAATAGACTTGGAGGAGGAAGTGGAGCGGCATTAAATTCACCCTTAGTTACTCCATTTGAGCATATGGTGGACAATTGACCTCCACCAGTGAGGAAGAGGAGAGGTTGAGGCGTCGGGGTGGAAAATCTCCTTTGGGCCACCTAATAGAGATATGTCCTAGTTACTAGGAGTACACGCTATCCATATAGACTTAGAATCTAGTTCATAGGATGAGTCTTATATGGTTAGCACTACCACTCTTCTCGTGGTAGATTCCCTTGGAGGTGACACTTAAGCCAGATAGCAATGAAGACTTGGCTCCAATGTAAAGCCTAAGTGTATCCAAGTCTATATGTGAAACAATTAGGCATCAGTTGGGAACCTTAGCTCTAACCCCACTTTCCTCTCAAAAAGCTGAGGGTTTGGTAGTTAAGGAAGCCCCTATGTCATCCATAGGTGTGAAGACTCAGAGGTTCTTTTTGGGAGCATCATCCTCAAGTCAAGAAGTTGATGTAGAACTTGAGGATGATTCATATAAAGATTTAATAGAATTACCTTTTGATTGGTACTTGCCTTGTGTTCATAATTTAGCAAAGATAGGGTTAATCCCACATACTTGGTCAAAACACAGGTCAGGCTACTTTGAAAGAATATGGAAAAACAAATGCAAAAGCTCTCAATCAAGATCGGGACTAGGATTCAGTATAGTGGGTCCAGTCGATGATGATGATTACTACTTAGTCATCACCAATCATTTGGAATCTGATAATTTCCTTTCAAATCACATTAACTCATATGAGGGATGCTTAGAAACTTGGATGATCGGATGATTTTGAAGTCAAAGTTGCACCGCCAGAGTTTGAAGATGAGTTCATGTTAACCATCGATGAGCTCAAAGAAATCAACCTAGGAACTGAAGAAGATCCACGCCCAACATATGTCAGTTCTTTGTTGAATGAAATTGAAACCAATGACTTAGTTAGGCTATTGACTGAGTTTAAGGACTACTTTGCATGGAGTTATGAAGAGATGTTTGGATTGGCTCCTAATGTAGCAGTCCATAAACTAGCAATAGAGCCTACTGCTAACTCTATCAATCAAGCTCCTAGATGCATGCAATTAGGCATAGAATAATAGGTCATTTATGAAGTCAAGAAATTAATTGATGCTGGCTTCATTCAAAAAAAAATACCCTACTTGGTTAGCCAATGTCATCCTAGTTAAGAAAAAGAATGGCCAAATTCACATATGCTTCAATTTTAGAAATTTAAATAAGGCATATCCAAAAGTTGAATTTCCACTACCAATCACAAAGCTGATGGTGGACATTGCCTCATCTCATCTAGTCATCTCTTTCATGGATGGCTCATATGGATATAACCAAATAATAATGGCCCTTGAAGATGACATAAACACTACTTTTAGATCCACCAATCATAATTTATTGCTATAAGGTCATGCCTTTCAGCCTTAAAAATGTCGATGCTACATACCAGCAGGCTATGAAACGAATCTTCAATGAACTCACTCATCATCAAGTCTAGTGCTATGTTGATGATCTCATGGTCAAATGTAGAGAAAAGAAAGACCATCTCTTTGACTTGAGTAATTTTCAAAGATAATTTAACCTCAAAATGAACCCCATGAAGTGTGCTTTTGGGTAGCTTGAGAATTTTTTGTTGTCCAACACCAGGGATTCAAAATCATTGCAGAGAAGATCAAGGGGTTATTAGAAATGCCACCCCCTAAAAGTTTAACTGAACTCAGATCATTCTAAGGGTTGTTGGAGCATCTAAGATGCTTTATATCCAACCTATCAAGAAGATGTCAACCATTGTCAACACTTGTCAAAAAGGATGCCAAGTTCAAGTGGGATGATAAGTGTGAGCATGCATTCGAAGGCATCAAGCATTACCTGATGATGCTGCCAGTTCTAGCAACCCCTATTCCGTGCAAGCTACTCATACTTTACATTGTTGTGTTAGATGACTCCCTTGGTGCTTTGTTGGCCCAAGCCAATGATTAAGGAAAGGAAAATGCACTCTACTATCTCGTCATCATCTAATCCCTACTGAGGCTAATTATCCATAAATTGATAAGCATTGCCTAGCTTTAATCTTTGTATCCCAAAAGCTACAACAGTACATGCTTCCTCATAAAGTGAACTTAATCTCTAGGATCAATCCACTACAATATCTCATGACACGGCCGATGCTATCCGGACTGTTGGCACAATGGTCCATGATCCTCTCATAGTTTGACATTACCTTCGTACCCCTCTGTGCGGTGAAAGGACAAGCGCTAGCAAATTTCTTAGCAGCACACCCACTTCCTGCTAACTCTCCGCTTAGTGATGATCTTCCCGATGAACAAATCATGAACTTAGGGATATTAGTATTCACCATTGGGAGATGTACTTTGATGGTGCGGCTTCCTCTCAAAGAGGAGAAGAACCACAATCAACTATTCTAGGAAAGGTAGGGGTAGGATAGTTCTCTTAACTCTGAACCATTCTTATATCATCTCAATCCTTCCACCAACAATGAAGCCAAATATGAGGCTCGATTTCCGTCTAGAGTTAGCGTTACTCTAAGCATCCATAACATCAACATCTTAGGATTCTCTAGTTATCAACCAAATCGGCTCCTATAAGGTTATAAAGCCCAAGCTCCATCACTACCCCAAACACCATGGGTTGTTGGCCAAATCTAGAGGTTACCATTTATAAGATTCCAAGGAGAGAAAACCATATCATATGCTTTAGCCAAACTTTAAGGAGTTGGCATGTCAGGAAGATGAGTCCATATCAATAAAGGTCCAAAATAGACAAGTCTTATCCCTTATTGATATTGAACTCATCAAAAAGTACTCTCTTTAAGGGGAGGTTGCCATTGCCAACAAGGACAAGGAATTAGACTAGAGGTAATCATTCATGGATTACCTAAATAAAGAAAAATTACCTCAAGAGAAGTCTCAAGCCAAACAGATGAAGTAGGAGCACTTTCCTATGCTCTTGTGGATGGTGTCTTCTACCGTGATCTTTGATCATATGTGGTTACTTTGTTTAGATAAGCATGATCATGGTGAGGAATAGTTAGGATTATTTGGAGCCAACAAATCTGGTCTAAAGATGAAAGCCAAGATCAAGAGAATAGGATACAACTGGCCATCGATGAACAAAGATTGCATCGATACAGCTAGTCGATGCCACTAATGTCAAATACAGGATGTGGTCTTACACCAACCAACCAACACTCTACATCCTACATTGGGCTCATGGCCATTTGAGTGTTGGGGTATCGACATAGTGGGTATGATTAATCCTCCTCCTTCCAAGGGTCACCAATTCATCTTAGCTACTACTGAGTACTTTTCCATATGGGCATAGGAGATTTTATTCAAAGAGCTCATAGCTCAGCATGTGCTCCAGTTTTTTATGAACCATATCATATATAAGTTTGGAGTGCCTCGATGAATTATATCTAATAATGGTATTGCATTAAAGAGCATCGAGATCAACAACTTTTCTCAGAGACACAACATTGATTGAAGATATTCTACCATCAACACTTGAGGAAAATGGCTTAGTAGAATCCTTCAACAAAACTCTCATCCAATACTGAAGAAGACACTCGACAATAACAAGTGATAGTGGCATGAGCAGTTAGTTGAAGCCTTGTGGGCCTACCATACCACATATAGAACTCCAACTCAGTCTACTCCTTTTTCCTTAGTGATGGGTCTGAAGCCATTCTACCATTAGAAGTCCAACTCCCATCACTAATGATAGCTATGGGTAGCAAGATCATAATAGAGTAGAAAGATAAGTTGCAGTCGATGGTTTGGAGGAGAGATGCCTACGGGCATGCCAAAACCTTGAGTTATACAAAGCTAAAATGATTCAAGCCCAGAAAAATTTTGTTCATCCTAGAGCTTTTCAAATAGGAGAGCTTATTTTAGTTCTAAGGAGATGATTGTTGCATCGTGGGAGGGAGCAAGTTTGAACCCACTTGGGATGGCCCTTTTACCATAAAGAAGGCCTACCAAGGAGGATCTTATCATCTTATTAATAATAAGGGAGAGTGCCCAATGCTTCCAATCAATGGGCTCTACTTAAATAAATATTATAAATCATGTTTGAAAATAATTATCATCAATGAAAATTCCATTTCAAATTCAATCTTTTTCATGTTGAAAGTATTCTTATTTATGAATCCACCATGATGTGTTTAGGGTAGGTGTAAGGAACCCGAACAATGTCTATCCTTCATTCGACACAACACAAAAACACACAAACATATAAAAATACATATCTTTTATCTTGGGCTACTCAGTTGAGATAAAAGCGACACTCACTCAATAGTTTTAGGTTGGGCTATGTGCTACCCAGTGTGTCACTCTAGTGGTATTCTTCTTGCTTTCAAGGATGTAAGTCACTACACTTTCCTTCTTTACTTGTACTGCGATGGCACCTTGTTAGTTTGGTAGGCCTTTTGCATGGCGGTAAGCTACCTCATGTTGCTTAAGAGGATGAGTCCTTTCTTAGATTAGAGTCCCTAATGGCTCCTTCCCTCTAACTACTTCAAGTCTAGGTCCTCCTTCCTTGGTGCTCCTCTTCTTAATTGCTCTACTCATATAACATCTTTCCGACGATGACTATCTTGATGATCAATTTTTCTTGGAAAGTTGTAAGCCTACATGCTTTCTTTCAGATTCATTGGTCACATAGGTTGGTTAGTTCTCACTTCTAATGGATACACCACTCATGATGGATAGACCTTAGGTTGGATGGTTCTCACCTTAGGATACACCTCATGGCGGTCTTGTAAGTCTTCTACTTTCTCTTGAGTTGGCCACTACACCTATAAGATTCCTTTTTTAGAGCTCAAGATAATGCTAGCATACCTCCCCTATGGGTACTATATTTGGATCACATCTATGTGACCCCATTTAGACTACCGTTACTATTAGTTAGATGGTTCCCCTTTCAGTAACCACCCATGTGGTTGGAGAATCCATCTTATGTATGTGCAGATTCTCCTTGGTGTAAATCGAGATAGGTCATGGCCATAGCCCTTCTTAGTGTGGTCCCTCACACACCAATAGGGTCCAAACATATAAAGAAAATATATATTCACTTGTGGATTAGGAGGACAGCCCTAACAGTAGCTTTTCCCAAGCACACATCTTATCTTTAGGGCAGTGTCAGCAAAACTCCCTATAAGAATCACTACTCTTGAGTTGATATAATTCTCCGACATTCATTCACTCACCCTAAGTTGGGTTTGATTTGTTGTGTGCTACCAGGTCACCCGTTGTTCCTTATTTTAGAAGATGTAAGTCTGCCTTCTTCCTAGCACACCTAAAGGCAACACCTTAGGTTGGCTAGCTCTACCCATGACAAGTAGACTATCCATTTGATTTGTAAATAAAGGACAAGTATAGCCCCTTCTCTGGGTCCATCAGCAGACATGGTCCATAAATTAAATCTATCATATTTGACCAAGCTTAGATCCCCAACATATATGCCCTTAATTTGAAATCAAACTAAACCAAACAAATCATATCAAATCACATAAAATTAAGATAAAATTAACCCTGACTACTTTTGAGTTAACATAAGTCCCGACATTCACTTAGTAGTCACCCTAAGTCAGGTTCAATTTGTTATGCATCCAATAGGTCACCCCAGGGTTGTTCCTTACTTTGGAAGATGTAAGTCTGTTATGCCTTCTTTCTAGCATAGCCATTGCACACCGAAAGGCAACCCCTTAGGTTGCTTAGCTCTACCTAGCAATCGATAGACTATACCTTTGGATTTGTAAACTTGAGGTAGGTTAAGGCTAATATAGCCCCTTCTCAGTGGGTCCATCCCACACCGATAGGGTCCATACATTAACTTAGATTAAATCAAACCCAATATAATTTTCCCTAGTGGAGTTAAATCACACCTTCTCCCGTGGAGCCCAAATCATATATAAACAAGTCAAGCAAATAATTCAAATTCAAAACCAAACTCCCCAGTGGAGCTAAATTAAATCGACTCCCCAAGTAGAGTTTGAACCAAAGAAATCTAACCCAACTCTTATTCTTAGTCGATACATCCCCAAATAAATCTATGAAATCAAACTCAAATCCCAATCCCCGGATAGCAGAACTTGCTTCCTAGTGGAAGGTTCATATACGATCCCCAATAGACTTGAGCCCATATCTTTTAGATATGCCATCAATTAAAACAAACAAATTAAAGTCAATTTGATCTTAATCCCTGGGTGGATAATAAATTCTTATCCCTAATGGATCTTCTTTCCAAATCATATAATCAAATCAAATTCAAACCTTATCCCCCAAATTTTCTTTTCTATGCCCAACATAGACCCTCACATGTCATGTCCAATGCATGTGTGATTACTTAGGGATCTCCCTCCATGTCCTTGACATGGAATTCTCATCAAATCTTATTTCTTCTCTTATGCACACCTTTAATACTTCAACCAAAACCTTAACAATGTATTTGTTCAAATTACATCATCTTAACATTGCAATCAATATTTTATGATTTGTGATGGTGCAAGCTCAAACTAACTGTACAATATCAAGCTAAACATATTATAGTGTGAATTAACACACTATATTATATTATAATATATGATGTTATATTTTAATTTGCTATAATATAATATATTGTCTAACATTACACCTCATTAGAATCACTTAAAAGGAACAAAAAATAAAACTTTCTCAAAATATGAATAATGTTCATTTTGGATGTTAAATTGTTAATTTTTTATTAGAAATGGTACAAAATAGCAAATTTTGGTGTTGCTTCTTAGTGTGCTGTGAATTTGGCCAAATTCTTCCACCTCAACCTTTAAATTAATATTTTTGTGAGTTTTGACCCAATGTATTATTACAAAAGTAAAACATACTAAAATGTACAGTAATATTTAGTAACACACCACCACATTCATATATATATATATATATATATATATATATATATATATATATATATATGTACATATATATTTTATATATATATATATATATATATATATATATATATATATTACTATTATACTACATTATAAATGAATCACTTTAAAATGAATCACTTTAAAAAAATTTATAAAATTTGGTTGAAAATGAACATTTGGGATTCAAAATTCCATTCTTTTGATTACATGAGACACCATAGCACACCCCCAATGATGTTCCCTAAAGCTTACCCTAAATTTGGCCAAATCCCATCATCTCAGCCTATAAATTAGTATTTTATGAATTATACCAGTACAAACTCTACTACATCATACTATAATAAACTAAAATAAGCTAAACAACAAGTAGTAATACACAATAGTATGATATAATGCATGATGCTACACTATGTTATGGCATCCTATATTATAATACACTATAACATATTATATTATATTATATTGCATATCACATCAAAGGGATTGCTTAAAATAAAAAATCATAAAATTAGTCTAAATAATAAAAAACTATATATTTTAGTCATTCACACATAATTTTGGAACAATATATTATGATGCCATGCTCTACTTATTATCAATTTGGCCAAATTCCACCATTTTAAAGTCTAAATCAACATTTTATAGATAATGCTAGTGTAGGCTTATGATTGTAAAACACTAAAATAATTTATAATGCATAAAACAATATATTTTTATATATGATGTTATACTATGCTACAACATATAATATTTATTTTGAACATAAAATCTTACTTTTTTTGGGTGACTAATGAAGAAGGTATATATTAGATTTTACCTTAGCTTATGATTTTGTAGTTGCTAATACTTTATTTAAGAAAAGAGATGAACATATTATTACTTATAAAAATGGATCTAAAACATAGATTGATTATTTTCTAAAAAAAAAATAGATCATATAGATTGTAAAGATTGTATCATTCCAAGTGAAAATTTAATTACCCAACATCGATTGTTAGTTTTAGATTTTAAGATGAAAGGTTAAGAGGAAAAATAAATCAAATTATTATCCCAAGATTAGATGGGGACACTTAAAAACAAATAAAATATTTTAAGACCAAGCTTTAAATTAGAATTTGGGATGTTCATAGCTAATGTTTTGAGTAGTGAAATTAGCAAGTTTAGGATGTTTGGAGAATCAGGGTTTAGTAGTTAGTTGGTGGAGTCGAGTGTGAGGATAAGTTTGTTAGGTTTAGTTTAGATGTAAAAGGAGAATTGGGAAAGATAAAGTATGTAGAGATTTTAGTTTATGCATTTAGCTTTTAGTGATTTATATAATATTATACCAAAGAAGGTGAAAGATGTATGTATAGTTATTAGATAGGAGAAATAAAGACATAATTAGTGAGGTTATGAAAATAATAAAGTATTTTCTTAGGATAGATGGATTTATTTTGATAAACTTTTTAGGATAGTTTTTAATAACCTTAATTAGAGTTTATTTTATTTTATTAGTAAATTTGAAGTTAGCTTTAAAGGTGAAATGTGGAGGTTTAATATTTATGTGGAAATGTTTAGAGATCAAGGAATTTTTTGGCTTCAAATTTTTTTAATGTTATTTTAGACTAAAAGATGTATTAGTGGAGAAAGAGTTTGTTGGTTTATATTTAGATGCACAATAGTGTGCAAATTATAGAGGAATTAAGTTAATATACATTATTATAGAGTAATTAGTTAATGTGATACAAAAGTTTTTTAGTTTGGTTTCATGCCGTAGATCTACTATGGATGCTATACATTTGTTAGAGGTTTGATAGAGAAGCATAGAAAGTAAGGAGGATTACATATGATATTTATTTGATTTAGAAAGTTGATAAAGTTTTAAGATATGTTCTTTAGAGTTCTAGAACATAAGGTTAATATTGGTTATATTCAAGTCATTAGGATATGTATACTATTATTGTTTAGGAGGATTGACAAAATATTTTTTTATTTAGTTTAGGATTTCTTATCTTTTTTTACTTTAGTTATGGATGTTCTTAGGCATTTAGTTTGGTGTATTTTTTTTGACATTCTTCTTGATAAGACTAGAGGTCCAAGAGAAACTTGAATTATAGGTCAACTTTAGAGTCTAGGTTTTATTTAGTAGATCTAAAATTGAATATATGGTGTAATTTTAGTTTAAAAGTTAGAGATAGTGTTGTGACATTAGGTGAATAAGTCATTAAGAGTAGGTTTTATTGTTCAAAATGATGGTGAAATAGATGGAGATGTTATTAGTAGAATTAGTTGGATGGTTGAAATTGGAGGATTATAGGTTGTGTATAAAAGTTCCACTTAAACTTATGGAAAAATTTTATAAGATGGTGATAAGACCCCAATGACTTGGTGTAGAATGTTTAATAAAGAGAAGCATAAGACTAAGTTAAGTGTTATAGAGATGATGCTTAAATGGATGAGATAATTGGTTTATTTTTTTTATTTATTTTATTTATGTTTATTTTTTTAATTTAATTTAGTTTATTTATTTTATTTAATTATATTTTTTATTTTAGTTTATTTTTTAGGTTTATGTTTTATTTTTAGTTGAGTTTATTTTTATTTATTTTTTAGGTTTAAGTTTTTTTTTTTATTTTAATTTAGGTTTTTTTTTATTTTATTTTTTTTTAGGTATATTTTTATTTTATTTTTAGTTTAGGTTTAGGTTTATTTTAGTTTATTTTATTTAGTTTAGGTTTAGGTTATTTTAGGTTTAGGTTTAGGATTTATTTATTTTAGTTTAGTTTGTTTTAATTTGTTTAGGTTTATTTTATTTTTTATTTATTTTTTATTTTAAGTTTAGGTTTATTTTAGTTTATGGTTTAGGTTTTATTTTTATTTATTTTTAGTTTATTTTTTTATGTTTAGGTTTTTATTTAGTTTTTATTTTATTTTATTTTAGGTTTTTTATTATTATTTAAGGTTTAATTTTTATTTTACTTAGGTTTTTATTTTTTAGTTTAGTTTAGGTTTTATTTATTTATTTAGTTTTTTTTTTCTTTTAGGTTTAGGTTTAGGTTTTTAGTTTATTTTTTTATTTAGGTTTATTTTTTTATTATTTTATTTTTGGTTTTATTTTAGGTTTATTTTTTTATTTTATTTATTTTTTTATTTATTTATTTTATTTTTTTTTAGTTTAGGTTTATTTTAGTTTATTATTTAGGTTTATTTTAGGTTTTTTTTTTTTATGTTATTTTTTTTTATTTTAGTAGGTTTTAAGTTTTTTTATTAGTTTAGGTTTTTTATTTTATGTTTAGGTTTTAGTTTAGTTTTTTAGTGTAGGGTTTTATTATTTATGGTTTTAGGTTTATTTTAGTTTAGGTTTTTTTTTTTATTTAGGTTTTTTATGTTTATAGATTAATTTTAGGTTTAGGTTATTTAGGGTTTAGGTTAGTTTAGGGTTTAGGTTTAGGGTTTAGGGTTTTTTTTATTTTAGGGTTTAGGTTTTTTATTAGGTTAGGGTTTAGGGTTTTAGGTTTATTTTAGTTTATTTAGGTTATTTTAGGTTTAGGTTTAGTTTAGGTTTTATTTAGTTTATTTAGTTTAGGGTTTATTTAGGTTTATTTTATTTTTAGGTTTAGTTTATTTATTTATTTTTTTATTTTTTATTTTTAGTTTATGATTTATTTTTTTTAGTTTATTTTAGTTTTTTTTTTTTTTAGGTTATTATATTTTATTTTTTATTTTATATTTTAGTTTAGGTTTTATTTTATTTTTTTAGGTTTATTTTAGGTTTTATTTTATTTTTTTTTTTAGGTTTTGGTTTTAGGTTTTGTTTTAGTTTATTTTAGGTTTATTTTAGTTTAGGTTTAGGTTTATTTTTTATTTTATTTATTTAGTTTAGGTTTAGTTTAGGTTTAGTTTATTTTAGGTTTAGTTTAGGTTTTATTTTTTAGTTTAGTTTATTTAGTTTAGTTTATTTATTTTATTTTGTTTATATTTTTAGGTTTAGGTTTTTTTTTTTTTTTAGTTTAGGTTTAGGTTTTTTTAGATTTTATTTTAGGTTTATTTTTAGGTTTAGTTTTCTTTAGTTTTATTTTATTTTATTTTAAGTTTATTTTATTTTATTTTTAGGTTTATTTTTTATTTTATTATTTTTTTATTTTTTATTTTATTTTTTTAGTTTAGTTTAGATTTTTTATTTTATTTAGTTTATTTTTATTTTTATTTTTATTTTTTAGGTTTATGTTTAGGTTTAGTTTAGTTTTATTTTATTTTATTTTATTATTATTATTTATTTATTTTTTATTTATATTATTTTATTAGTTTTATTAGTTTGTTAGGTTTAGGTTTTTTTTAGGTTTAGGTTTAGGGTTTGGGTTTAGGGTTTATTTTTAGGGTTTAGGGTTTAGGTTTATTTTAGTGTTAGGGTTTAGGTTTAGGGTTTATTTTAGGGTTTAGGTTTATTTTAGTTTAGGTTTAGGTTTTAGTTTAGTTTTATAGTTTAGGTTAGGTTTAGGTTAGTTTTAGTTTAGGGTTTAGGGTTTTTTATTATTTAGTTTAGGTTTTTTATTTTATTTTTTAGTTTAATTTATTTAATTTATTTATTTATTATTTTATTTTTAGTTTATTTTTTTTATTTTTTTTAGGTTTATTTTATTTATTTTATTTATTTATTTTTTATTTTAGGTTTATTTTATTTTATTTATTTTATTTATTTTTTTTTTATTTATTTATTTTAGTTTATTTTATTTATTAGTTTATTTTATTTTTTTATTTTTTTATTTAGGTTTATTTTTTATTTTTAGTTTATTTATTTATTTTATTTATTTTATTTTAGGTTTTATTTTATTTATTTTATGTTTAGGTTTAGGTTTATTTATTTTTTTAGTTTAGGTTTAGGTTTTGTTTATTTTTTAGGTTTAGTTTTGGTTTTATTTTAGGTTTATTTTATTTTTTATTTTTTAGTTTTAGTTTAGGTTTATTTTTAGTTTATTTTATTTTATTTATTATTTTAGGGTTTAGGTTTAGTTTAGGTTTAGGTTTAGGTTTTATTTTAGTTTAGTTTATTTTGTTTAGGTTTATTATTTTATTTTTTTTTGTTTAATTTTGGGTTTATTTTTTTTTAGTATTTAGGTTTATTTATTTTTTAGGTTTAGTTTTTTTATTTAATTTTTATTTATTTTATTTTAGGTTTATTTATTTTTTATTTTATGATTATTTTTTATTTATTTAGGTTTTTATTTTATTTATTTTATTTTTTAGTTTTTATTTTTATTTATTTATTTTTAGTTTTATTTTATTTTTTATTTTTATTTAGGTTTAGTTTAGGTTTTATCTTATATTTTATTTATTATTTATTTAGGTTTTTATATATTTTATTTTAGTTTTATATTTAGTTTAGGTTTAGGTTTTAGGTTTAGGTTTAGGTTTAGGTTTAGGATTTAGGGTTTAGGGTTTAGGTTTAGGTTTAGGTTTAAGTTTAGGTTTAGGTTTAGGTTTAGGGTTTTGGTTAAATTTAGGGTTTAGGGTTTAGGTTTTAGTTTAGGTTTAGGTTTAGGGTTTGGGGTGTTTTATTTTTATTTTTTTATTTTTTATTTTTTTAAATTAAGTAAACTCATATTAGCTTTATTTAGTTTATTTAATTTTTTATTATTTTAGTTTATTTTAGTTTATTATTTATTTTAGTATATTTTATTTTTATTTTTTATATAGGTTTTTTTTTATTTTTTATTTAGTTTAGTTTATTTATTTTAGGTTTATTATTTTTTAGTTTATGTTTTTTTTATTTTAGTTTAATTTTTATGTTTAGGTTTATTATTTAGTTTAGTTTATTTTTTATTTTTTAGGTTTAGTTTTATTATTTATTTTAGGTTTAAGTAGGTTTTATTTTATTTTTTTAGGTTTTGGTTTAAGGTTTATTTTAGTTTATTTTAGGTTTATTTTTTATTTTTTAGGTGTAGGTTTATTTTTTAGTTTATTTAATTTTATTTAGGGTTTAGGTTTAGATTTAGGTTTTAGGTTTAAGTTTTATTTATTTTAGTTTAGTTAGGTTTAGGTTTAGGTTAGGTTTATTTTATTTAGGTTTAAGTTTTTTAGTTTAGGGTTTAGGTTTTTATTCTTTATTTTTTTTTTTAGGTTTATTTTTAGTTTATGTTTTGGGTTTAGGTTTTTATTTAGTTTATTTTATTATATTTTAGGTTTTTAGGTTTAGTTTTATTTTATTTAGGTTTTTTATTTTTTTAGTTTAGTTTAGGTTTATTTATTTTAGTTTAATTTTATTTTTTTTTTTTTTTTTTGGTTTAGGTTTTTTAGGTTTTAGTTTTATTTTAGGTTTAGGTTTTAGTTTAGGTTTATTTATTTTATTTTTATTTTGGTTTAGGTTTTTTTTTTTATTTATTTTTAGGTTTTATTTAGTTTAGGTTTAGGTTTTTATTTTTAGTGTTTATAGTTTAGGGTTTTTAGGTTTAGGGTTTAGGGTTTAAGATTTAGGTTATAATTTAGGTTTTAGGTTTTAGTTTAGTTTATTTAGGTTTTAGTTTAGGGTTTAGGGTTTATTTAGGGTTTTAGTTTAGGGTTTAGGTTTATAGTTTTAAGGTTTTAGTTTAGGTTTAGGTTTTGGTTTTTTTTATTTTTTTACATTTCTTATTTATTTTAGTAAACACAGTTTTAGACATATAGATATTAGATTGGTTTCTTTATTTATTAAGTTTATTTCATTCTTATTTTTTTTTTTAGGTTAGTATCCACCATTTAGATCTTTGTTAGGTTTATTTTATTTTACCTCCATATTATTTTTTTAATCATTTTATTTTAGGATCTTTAGTTGATGGTGATGTTTTTTTTATTTTTAGGTTTAGGTTTTTTTTTAATTTAGGTTTATTTTTTAATTTATTTATTTTAGGTATAGTTTAGGTTAGGGTTAGGGTTAGGGTTTAGGTTAGTTTTTTTAGGTTTAGTTTAGTTTAGGTTATTTTTATTTTTTATTTTTAGGTTTAGGTTTAGGTTAGTTTAGGGTTTTAGGGAGGTTTAGTTTTTTAGGTTTAGTTTAGAGTTTATTTAGTTTAGGTTTAGTTTTAGGTTTTAGGGTTTGGTTTAGGTTTAGGGTTTTATTTAGTTTTAGGTTTAGGTTAGTTTAACATTTAGGGTTTAGGTTTAGTTTAGGGTTTAAGTTTAGGTTAGAGTTAGTTTAAGTTTAGATTTAGGGTTTTAGTTTATTATTATTTTAGGTTTAGGGTTTAGTTTTTAGTTTTATTTAGGGCTTAGGGTTTTAGGTTTAGTTTTTTTTTTTTTAGTTATTATGTTTAGGTTTATTTAGTTTATCTTTTATTTTTTAGTTTATTTTATTTTATTTTATTTAGGTTTGTTTTATTTTTTATTTAGTTTAGTTTTCTTTATTTTAGGTTTATGTATTTTAGTTTAGGTTTTTTTAGTTTATTTTTTTAGGGTTTAGGTTTAGTTTATTTTAGGTTTTAGTTTAGATTTTATTTATTTAGTTTGTTTGGTTTAGTTTAGGTTTATTTTATTTTATTTTGTTTATTTAGGTTTAGGTTTTATTTTTTTATTTTTTAGGTTTACTTTTAGGTTTATTTATTTTATGTTTATTTAGTTTAGTTTAGATTTTTTTGTTTTAGTTTATTTGTTTGGTTTAGGTATAGGTTTATGCTTATTTTTTACGCTTAAGTTTTATTTTTTATTTTTAGGTTTAGGTTTAGGTTTATGTTTATTTTTTAGTTGAGTTTTATTTTTATTTATTTTAGGTTTTTATTTTCTTTTTTATTTTAGGTTTAGGTTTAGGTTTTTTTATTTTATTTTTTTAGGTTAGTTTTAGGTTTTTATTTAGTTTTTTTTTAGGTTTTTTTTTTTTTTTTAAATTTAGGTTTAGGTTATTTTTTAGTTTTTTTTTATTTTAATTTAGAATTTAGGTTTAGGTTTAGGTTTAGTTTATTTTAGGTTTGGTTTAGGTTTTATTTATTTAGTTTAGGTTTAGGTTTATTTTATTTTTTATTTTAGGTTTATGTTTTTTTTTATTTTAGGTTTTTTTTATTTATTATTTTATTTTTAGGTTTTATTTTAGGTTTAGTTTTAACTTTTTTTTAGGTTTAGGTTTAGGGGTTTAGGGTTAGGTTTTAGGTTTTAGGGTAGGGTTTAGGGTTTTAGGGCTTAGGGTTTAGGTTTAGAGTTTAGGTTTTAATTAGGTTTTAGTTTAGGGTTTTATTTTTTTTTTAGAGAACAAATTTAGATTCATTTCTTCTTTTATTTCATCAGTAACACACAAGTTTTAAGACACAAGTGGCATAGATAAAATGAAACGCATAGAGCAAATAAAACCATAGATAACTAGAATCTTCTATTATATAGTTCCATAGCGTATCGGTTTCTTATTTCTCAGTTCCCATCAGAACCACCCTGGCATCTTGAGTAGCATGATCCACCATCATATCCCTGATCTCTCCCTCCACCACCACCACAGGTGTAACTTCTGTTGCTCCTCCCACCTCCATAACCACCATTGCTCAGACCACCACCTCCATATCCTTTGCTCTTAGATCCCACCACCATTTGATAAGCTCACCTCACCTTACGTTTGCAGTTTAGATTGGTTGGCGGTGATTTCCATCAAGGTTCTCCCCATTCTTAGGGTTTAGGTTTAGGTTTAGGTTTATAGGTTTTGGTTTAGGTATTTTTTAATTTATTTAGTTACTTTAGGTTTATGTTTAGGGTTTGGGGTTTAGGTTTAGGTTTAGGTTAGGTTTAGGGTTTAGTTAGTTTAGTGTAGGGTTAAGGTTTAGTTTAGTTTTAGGGTTTATCTTTTAGGGTTTAGGGTTTAGGTTTTATGTTTAGGGTTTAGAATTTAAGGCATAGGGTTTAGGGTTTACGGTTTAGGGTTTAGGGTTTTTTAGGGTTTAGGGTTTGTTTTTTTAAAAATTAAGTGGTAGGTTTTGATTTATTTAGTTTATTTAGCTTATTTTTTATTTATTTTAGTTTATTTTATTTTTTATTTTTATTTAGGTTTATGTTTTATTTTATTTAGTTTGGCTTATTTATTATAGGTTTATTTATTTTAGTAATTTTTTGGGTTTAGTTTTTTATGTTTATTTTTTAGTTTAGTTTTATTTTGATTTTATTTTTTTTTAGGTTTATTTTTTATTTTTTTAGTTTAGGTTTAGGTTTTATTATATTTTTTTAGGTTTAGGTTTTTTATTTTAGGATTATTTTTAGGTTTTATTATTTAATTTAGCTTTAGGTTTATTTTTAGGTTATTTAATTTTATTTAGGGTTTAGGTTTAGGTTTAGCTTTAGGTTTAGTTTATTTAGGTTTAGGTTTATTTTATTTTAGTTTAGTTTATTATAGTTTAGGTTTAGGTTTATTTTATTTTTATTTTAGGTTTAGGGTTTAGGTTTTATTTTTTATTTTTATTTTTTAGGTTTAGTTTTTTATTTTTTATTTTATTTTATTTTATTTTAGGTTTAGTTTTATTTTATTTAGTTTTTATTATTTAGTTTGGTTTTATTTATTTTATTTTAGTTTAGTTTTTTATTTTTTATTTTATTTTATTTTAGGTTTAGTTTAGTTTTTTTTTTTTGTCTTTTTTAGGTTTAGGTGGTTAGTTTAGGTTTTATTTTTTATTATTTATTTTATTTTTTGTTTAAGATTTTTTATTTTTATTTTATTTTTAGGTTTTATTTAGTTTAGTTTAGGTTTTAATTTTAGGGTTTAGGGTTTAGGGTTAGTTGAGGTTTAGGGTTTGGGTTTTAGGTTTTGGGTTAGGTTTAGGATTTTATTTAGGGTTTAGGATTTTTAGGGTTTAGTTTAGGTTTTTTTAAGTTAGGGTTGGGTTTAGTTTTGGGTTTAGGGTTTTTTTTTTTTTATAGAGAGAGAACAATTAGATTCAACATTTCTTATTTTTGATTTGATCAACCATGTAACAATTTTAAGACAGCGATTATAGATAAAAAATCATAAATCAAAATAGATAACTAGAACTATCTCTCGAGGGTTCCATAAGAAATCATGTCTTCATTTTCTAGTTCCCATTAGAACCACCATTTCTCTAGAGGATCCACCATCATATCCTGATCTCTCTCTCACCTGTAACCTATTGTTCCTCCCTTGCATAACCGACATTACTCAAACCACCACCTTAATATCCACTTGCACCTCCATCCTAGGTTTAGTTGCCTCCACCTTGCCTCCTCAGATCTTAGCCTTTGATTGAGCCATTAAGTTACTAGGTTTAGTTTATTTTTAAATTATTTTGTCACTAGTTTAGGTTTAGGGTTTGGGGTTTTGTTTGGGTAGGTTTAGAGTTTAGTTTATTTTTAGGTTTAGGTTTAGGGTAGTTTAGGTTTTTAGGTTAGTTTTAAGGTTTAGGTTTAATTTTTAGGGTTTAGGTTTAGTTTTCAAGTTTATAATAGTTTAGGTTTAGGTTTAATTTAGGTTTATGATTTAGGGTTTAGGGTTTAGGGTTTAGGTTTAAGTTTAGGTTGAGTTTATTATTTAGGGTTTAAGTTTAGTTAGTTTAGGTTGATTAGTTTAGGTTTAGGGTTTATTTAGTTTAATTTAGGGTTTAGGATAGTTTTAGGTTTATTTAGGTTTGTTTGGTTTTATTTTAGTTTTAGGTTTAGGTTTATTTATTTTAGTTTAGGTTTGGTGTTTATAGTTTAGGTTTAGAGTTTAGTTTAGGGTTAGTTTTAGGGTTTAAGGTTTAGGGTTAGGGTTATGTTTTTTATTTTTTTTTTTTATATTATTATTTTTTAAAATTAAGTAAAGTGGTAGGTTTAGGTTAATTTAGTTTATTTTATTTTTTTTATTTAGGTTTATTTTTATTTTTATTTAGTTTAGTTTATTTATTTTAGGTTTATTTATTTTAGTTTAGTTTTTTTTATTTTAGTTTACTTTTTAGGTTTAGGTTCAGGTTTATTTTTTAGTTATTTTATTTTTATTTTATTTTTTAGTGAGCATTATAATCTATCCTATGGTTGGGCTTTATAATTTTGAAGTTGAGGAGATTTATAGTTTTGAGTTGAAATTTAATTATATTAGTATGGTTTATAGTCCACCAACACAAGGTTGTGAGATTAAGTGAGGATTTATGCTTTAGCTCGAAAAATAGCTATCGATCCTAAATCTAGGGAGATTTAGTGAGCAAAAGCATGACCTAAATCTAGCGATTGACATAAGGTTTACCTCCACAAGAATAAATTGTGACTTCTAGACTTATAATGCTAGAGTGGCCAGTAACTCCTCCTATGATTTTAAACCATGTAGTCGGTCTTATGAAGCAAGATAGCTAGGGTAGTTATTTAATTATAAAGGGACTAAAGTTCTAAACACACTCCCTAAGAGAGCATGAGTGGTATAAGCATATGACTTAATCTATAGATGGAAAATCTTTTCAATTTTTATTTCATTTTAAACACATTATTTTGATAGAGTCTTTAGGATTTCTTTTGCCTAAATGCATGATGAAATACGTTATGGGTCAAATTAGCTAGAAGAAGGTGTTCTCCACCACAAGGGATGCCCTGGCATGCATTCATTTATAATTAAGGATGGAGATCTTTCATGTTCAGAGAAAGAATATGCATGCATGATGTGAAACATACAACCATATAGCTAATTGCTAAATCTTTTAATTATCTTATTTATGTCATAGGCTTTATGATGAGGTTTTGAGTTGTTTAAAATTTAGTTATGAGTGATTAGTTGGTAGAAAAGTTATTTTATCCTAAAAACTAATCATATCCAAGCCACATAAAGAATCAATCATTTAAGAAACTATGAAAAGCATCTTTGTCTAATGCACAATATAAACATAACATCAAATAATTATATAAACTATTAAAAGAATAAAAGGCAGTTTAATTGAGTCACAAAAAGAGAGAAAAGATGGGTAGCGCTCTACCTTATATAATGGATATGAAAGAATAATTATAATTGTATTAAATGCTATGGGGTCTTCTTTCTTCATATCTCTATTTTATTTGGTTCCTTCTTTGATTTGGATGGTGCTTACTTCAAAGGCATCACTGCACCCAGATAAAGCCTTTTGCCATTCATCTAATCCCTCAGCACTAATTAATTCCTATTTAAAAAAAAATTTATGTGGGAAAAGTAAATCTAACTAAACACAAAATAGGTTAACTAAAATACATATAATTCTAAGAAGTTGTATTTATAATTTAGACTTAGCACCTACATATGGGTAAGCAATCCTAACTTGGATTATGCTTAAAGATTTAAGCATGTTTAATCCTAAAAAATATGATTAAGCTAATATTGGCCTATCATCTAGTCTACAAAGCATACACCCACTATCCAATCTAAAATAATACATCATAAAATATACATCATCACAGACCATCCAACTTAGAGCTAGAGTGGTGACTTAATGTGTGTATTAAGGCTTGTATGGTAAGTCTTGTTAGGCATTAATGTTGTATTTTATAAGTGTATAAGGATTCAATTTAACGTGAATGGTTGATTTCACTTGAAATAGTTTAATTGATTTGATAATTTTAATTTGTGTTTTCTTTTATTTCATTTGATTACACTAAGCAACTAAGTGTTATAAAGAGAAGAAAAGAGGATTACCCTCTTTAATCCTTACCTTAAGTGACTTTCTAAAGTATATTTATTTGATTTAGTTCTCTTTAGTGAATGGCTTATTAAAAGATTTAATTATTCCTAAGTTTAGGTTCACTTTAAATAATCTATTCAAAATGAAAGGCATTTTAAGATTAATTTAATTCATTATACCACATGACATATATTAAATCATTTTTTCATCACATGTAACATGCATATGATTTAATCTAAGTGTATCTATGCATGCAACATATTTTAGCACACTTAAATGATGAATGTATGTGTATGTTTAGAATTTATATTTTATTTGATTGAATTATTTAAACATTTTTTGATTTAAAACTTTATCCAAATTCTTATAGAAAGGACATAAGAATGAAATTAAATAAGCATGTGTCATTGTTAAACAAGTGAGGTAATTAAATGACCTCCTTGGGAGCTAAAGCCTCATATTCTGGGATGTCAGACTTTATTCCATTTGCATTCACAATTGTATACATGAACATAGGAGTAAGCTCCAAAACATATGGATAATTAATTCAAACACTTAGTCAATTATGAATGCATGCAATTTTAATGTAAAATGGGATTTTCTTTCACTAATCACATATACATCTACATGTACAAAGATATAGGGAAGAATCATTTGTTAAACTAGGGAAGTAAGATAATCAAATGACCTCCTTGGGCTAACTAAAAATTCCATGCAAACTATATACTTATTTTCTTGGACACATATGTATGTATACATAAATGAGGGATAGAAAACCATGCAAAGATTGTATATTTTATTTGATTGAATCATTTATATATATGAATTAAAGCTCTATCAAAATTTAATGTTGAAATACATAAGAATGAAATCAAATGGGTAGCCATTATTAAACCGAATGAGGTAATCAAATGATTTCCTTGGTTAGCTAAAACCTCGTGTTGGGATGTATATACCCTTTACCATTTAATCTTATATAAATCAACACATGAATAGAGGAAGAGAGATCAACATTCATACACTTAAGATATAAGCACATTTCTTATGTATTTATAATTAGCATCATAACATGTATTATTGTTCATTTATAAGCTTTGAAAAACATATTTGGATTTAATATTATAAAATCACATATATTAAATTAAATCAACACAAAAATCCATTATCTTTTACTTGATTTTGAAAACATGGATGCATGAATTCAAATGACATAACAAATTTAGCATGATTGGAAAGAGGACAATCAAATATAAGCATGTGATTCATTCAACCAAACTAGCTCTTAGGGACAATCAAATCAAATAAGATAATTTAAAGCAAACTAAAGCTTCATTATTAATTAACTTTTTGATTTGACTTGATTTAAAAAGGAGAAGAGACATCATCACTTGTTGTTTTAAATCGATTCCCACATTAGTGATTTGATTTAATTTAAGGAAATGTAATTAAGTTGTTTTTATGAGTTAATTAAGTTGAACCCTTAATTAGATGAATTAATTACTCACTTATGTCACCTTAAAGTAATTAACTAAATAATTATGAGCCAACATTATATACATGGAAAATAAACTTGCAATGATCTAAATAAAATGGGCTAATGCAATTGGCTCATGATTAATAATTAATTAGATTAAGAGACTTAATTTACTCTTATGGTTTTCCACACATATGGACTAACCATAGTTTCATTAAACTCCTTTGGTTATTAAACATGTAAAGATGTACATGATTTAATTAATAATGTGATTATGATTTCAATTTGATTGAGTGATTTAATTAATTGGTTAAATTTTCATTAATTTTATTTTAAAAGGGTGAAATGACTTAGGAAAGGGGTCCCAACCCTATTTAGTTCACTTACTATTGAACAATGATTAATAAAATTAACCAATTTATTATTCATGGGATTAATTAATCATTAATTACAAAATAGTTAAGGTTTAATTAGTCAAATTTCCATTGGTAAGCAATAAATCCCAAGAAAATCATGAGGGCAAGGTCAACCATTAAATTAACCCAGATTAATTGCTTTAAAGAAATAATTAAACTAATTAATTTTGTAATTAAACTTTAATTACTATTTAAAATTTTCTAACATCATTTTTAATTAATTCTCATATGAAATACCTTAATAAGGAGTACTTATATGCATTAGTTTTATTTCTCTGTGATTTTTTATGATTTTTAGAAGTTTTGGCCATTAAAATAATTAAGATTAAAGCTAATCCTATGGTACACGTGAAACAAAGCATTTTTGATAGAGCTTGGGAGCTTAGGAATGGCTCTAGACTCGTCTTGGATAGCTAGGGCTCTGAGGAATGATTTTTATGTGTGATTGAGTAAAAATAAGAGGGTGTATGCCCCTGTTCATCTTGATAGGACAGTGGGATTGTGTTTGGCTTCTCTTGGCTTGACCATCTTAGAGTCATGGGTGGTAGGGGAAGGTGAGTTGGCTGGCTTGGTTGGTTGAAGGTGTGGAGGTGGTTGAGGAATGGGTGTCCATGGGTTTCAAATGCTAATGGGGAGGTGAGGTGATTTCACCTCCCATGGATCATGGTGATCCAACCACCCCTTGGGTTTGGGTAGTGTCCTGCCTAGGTGGACCATTGGGAGAGTATCAAGTGCCAAGGGAAATTACGTGGGTGATTTGTCTCATATGATGCCATTGACCCAAGTAGAATGATTATTTGGAATTGATTTGATTTGATTGAAATGAGCCAAAAGTTGGTTGCAAATTTGGTCAATTGAGTTGATTTGGTTAGGTTTGGCTCAATTTGACTCATTTAGGTCAAGTAAATAGGTCAAATCAAGGTTGAGTCAGTTCATATGATCATTTGCAATATTTTGGCTCAATTGGTTTGGTTTAGTTTGGCTTAGATTTGATTTTGGCTCATTTGAATTCATTTGGGTCAAATGGTTGACTAAATTGGTCAAATTAGTTTGGCTTGGGTGTTGGTTTAAGTTTAGTTGATCAATTGAAGATCATTGTAAGCTTTAATTCAATTAATTTGGTTTGGTTTGATTTAGGAACTTGAACCTTTTTGGTCAATAAAGGTCAATTGGGTTCAATTGGGTCCAATCATAGCTTTAATGTGCAACAATCAATTTGGAATGAACTTGAGCCATTGGTTGCAATCAATTTGGTTTATATTTTAATTTGACAAAATTTGGTCTTTTAGGTCAATTTGGGTCAACTTGGGTCAAGAGGGCCAATTGGGTTTGGTTTGACTCAATTGAAGGTCAAGTCATATTAAAATATTGATTTTGATATGAAACATTGGTTTCAAGAGAGGGCTTAGGTTACAATTTGGCTAGTTTGGGTTCATATGGGTTAAGGGTTTGACGGTCAAATGACCAAGTTCACTTGGTTTGACCTAATTTGTGATAATTAATCAACCTATGATCAACAATCATGAAGGAGGTTTTGATCGCTTGGTTCAATGGTAGGATTAGAACTTTCAAGTAGGTCAAATTGGACACTTTGGTCAAGTGGACTAATTGGGTTTAGTTGGCTTGATTTTGGATTGAGTTTGATTTAGTTGAGTTTATATATGGATTTGGGATTAATATATAAATTCATTACAATTAACTTGGGTTCAAATGGGTTTTGGTTCATTTGAACATTTCATGTCAAAAGGGTTAAGTTGGTTTGACTTGGGTTGATTTTGGTTTGACTTGATTGAATATTTCATTTATATTTGTGAATATTGAAGGTATGATTGATTCATGAGAAAATCAATTGAATTGGTTTTGGAATGAAGGAATTTCTAAGTCCATGGAGTTGGGTCATGTAGCTTAGGTTTGGATTTTGATTTGTTTGATTTAGTTTTGATGATTTAAATGTATATTTTATTTAAATTTGTGAAGAATTGAAAATATGATTGATTTGTGAGAAAATAAATTGAGTTTGACTTGATTTGGATTAAGATTTGCTAAGTCCATGGGATAGGTCATAAGGCTTAGAAGGGTTTTGATTTAATTTGATTTATTTTGATCATTTGAATGTAGATTTGATTTATGTTTTAAGATGATTGAAGAAATAAATTGATTATGAAGAAATCAATTGATTTGGATTTGGTTAAGTCCATGGATAGTCATATTTAGAAGGGTTTCAAGTTTGGATTTGATCATGGGCTTCAATCATTTGGTTTGAATTTGGGTTTGGATTTGATTGATGTTTGAATTGAACTTGAGGTTTGGTTTGAGAAGGTGAACATGGATTGTGTTATAGGGTAGGTGGATTATCCTAATCCCTAAGGCATAACCTAATCTTATGGTTAACCCTTCTAAGTCTTTAGGCTTAGGTTAAGTGTTTACCTAATTGTTAGAAGTGTCTTATGAAGGAAGTCTTAGTCTATAAGACTCCTAAGTCTAAGATGAACATAATGCACTCCAAAGGAGGTAGGCCTTAGGCTCCATAGTGTTGCCCTTGGAGATATAGTTGATTGGAAGGCTGAAGCTAAGTTTCACATTATAGACTTGGATACATCTTTCAATGCTTTGCTTGGGAGACCATGGATACATGAGAACAACATAGTTTCATCCTCTCTACATGGTGTAAAGTTTATGAGAGGTGGGATCATCTACTATGTCAAAGGTGATCTCAAGCCATTTACAATTCATGAGGTCAGCATATATGAGGATGAGGCTTACTACCTTTCTCAAAATCAACAAGTATATTCTAACTTGGCTAAAGTTTAAAAATAAATGAAAAAGAAAAAGAAAAAGAAAAAGAAAGAGAAAAAAATAAAAGAAAAGATAAAATGAAAAAGAAAATTATAGGGGGCGAAAATAAACTTGGAGGAGGAAGTGGAGCCTAACATTAGATTCCACTCATAGTTCATTACTCCATTCGAACATATGGGTAGGACGACTTGAACTCTAACAGGCATAGGAAGAGGCTAGTTTAGATGCAGTCCCAAGGGTGAAAAACCTCTTTATTGGCCACCCAATAAAAGATATGTCCCAACTACTAGGAGTACACCTACTATCCATATATACTTAGAATCTAGTTAATAGGATGAGTCTTAAATGGTTAGCACACTAGAATGTTCTTCTCAATAGTAGATTCCCTTGGAGGTGACACTTGAGCTATATAGCAATGAAGATCGGGCTCTAAAATAAAGCATAAGTGTATCCAAGTCTATATGTGAAACATTTAGACATCAGTTGGGAACCTTAGCTTTAACCCCACTATTCCCTCAAAAAGCTGAGGGTTTGGCAGTTGAAGAAGCTCCTAAGTCATCCATAGGTGTGAAGACTTAGAGGTTCTTTCTGGGATCCTTAAGTCAAGAAGTTGATGTAGAACTTGAGGATGATTCATATAAAGAATATGTACAATTACCTTTTGATTGGTTCTTGCCTTGTGTTCATAATTTAGCAAAAAAATGGTTAATCCCACATATTTGGTTAAAGCACAAGTTAGACTACTTTAAAAGAATATGGAAGAACAAAATGAAAAAGCTCTCAATCAAGACCCGGATTGAGCGATTGGTTTGATGATGATATAATTATTTAGTCATTACCAATCATTTGGAATTTGATAGGTTCTTTTCAAATCACATTAACTCATATGAAGATCTATGCTTAGAAATTTTAGATGATCTAGATGATTCTGAAGTAAAAGATGCACCACTGTAGTTCGAAGAAGAGATCAAGTCAACCATCGACAAGCTCAAGGAAATCAAAGGGCGAAGAAGATCCACTGATATACAGTTCTTTGTTGAATGAAACCAATGACTTAGTTAGGCTATTGACCAAGTTTAAGGATTGCATTATGGAGTTATGAAGAGATTGATTGCTCGATGTAGTCCATAAGCTAGTAATAGAGCATCTGCTAACCCTAAACAAGCTCCTACGTGATTAGACATAGAACAATAACACATTTATGAAACAAAGTAATTGATCGATGCTGGCTTCATTCAAGAAGAAAAATACCCTACCTGGTTAGGCAGCATCATCCCGATTAAGATAAATAATGTCCAAATTCACATATGTGTCAATTTTAGAGATTTAAATAAGACATGTCCCAAAAAAAAAATTTTCACTGCCAATCTCAGAGCTGATGGTGAACATTGCCTCATCTCATGCAGTGTTCTCTTTCATGGATGGCTCATCTAGATATAACCAAATAAAGACAATTTAACCTCAAAATGAACCCCCTAAAGTGTGCATTTAGAGTGGCTTTATGGAAATTCCTTTGGTTTGTTTTTCGACACCAGGGAATCAAAATCGGTCTGAAGAAGATTAAGGTGATATTATAAATGCCACCCCTAAAATTTTAACTCATCTCAGATCATTGCAAAGGAGGTTGGCATATCTAAGATGCTTTATATTGAACTTATCAGGGAAGATGTCATCCGTTCTCAGCACTTGTCAAAAAGGATGCCAAGTTTAATTTGAATGACAAGTGTGAGCATGCCTTTGAAGACATCAAGCATTTCCTGATGATACCACTAGTTTTACCTATCTCGCAAGCTGCCTTTACCTTCTTATGTTAGATGACTCCAGTGCTTTGTTGGCCAAAATGATAAAGGGAAGGAAAATGCACTATACTACCTTAGTCAACTATTCCTGCTAATTATCCACCCATTGAGAAGCATTGCCTAGCTTTAATCTTTTCATCCCAAAAGCTATAGCATTACATGCTTCCTCATAAAGTGAACTTAAGCTCTAAGATCAATCCAATATAGTATCTCATGACACAACTTATCTATCAAGGTTGGCACGATGGTCCATGATCCTCTCGCTTGACATTACCTTCATACCCTCAGGTGCGGTGATAGGACAAGCACTTGATTTCTTAGCAACCCACTTCTATGACTCTCTACATAGTAATTATCTCTCTGATCAACAAATCATGAACTTAGGGGAAACTAGCATTCATCGATGGGAGATGTACTTTGATGGTGTTGCTTCCTCTCAAAGAGGAGAAGAACCACAATCTATTATTCCAGGAAAGGCAAGCATAGGAATAGTTCTCTTAACTCCGGACTATAATGTGATGAGATTCTCATATCATTTGTCTAATCTTTGCACCAACAATGAAGCTAAATATGAGGCTTTGATTGCTGGTCTAGAGTTAACCATTACTTTAAGCATCCAGAACATCAACATCTTCGGGGATTCTCAGCTAGTTATCAACTAAATCGTTGGGTCCTATATGGTTATAAAGCTCAAGATCCATCACTACCACAAGTACACCATGGACTTATTGGCCTAAATTTTAGAGGTTACCATTTATAAGATTCCTCGAGGAGAGAACACTGTGTCGTTTGCTTTAGCCAAGCTTGGTAAGGAGTTGACATGTCTAGAGGATGAGTCCATATCAATAAAGGTCCAAAATAGACAAGTCTTATATTTTATTGATATTGAACTCATCAAAAGTACCCTCCTGAAGGGGAGGTTGCCATTGCTAAGAAGGACAAGGAGTTAGATTGGAGAAAACCATTCATGGATTTTTCTAAATAAAGGCACTACTCAGAGAAGTCCCAAGCCCATCGATGAAGCAGAGCACTTTCTATCTTGTGGATGGTGTCCTCGTAAGATCGTGATTGAGGTACACTTAGGATTATGTGGAGCCAACCAATCTAGTCTGAAGATGAAGACCAAGATCAAGAGACTAGGATACTACTAACCATCGATGATCAAAGATTGCATGGATATGGCTAGGTGATGCCACCAATGTCAAATACACAGTGTGGTCTTACACCAACCACCCAACCTTATACATCCTACATTTTCCTCATGGCCATTCAAGTGTTGGGGTACCAACATAGTGGGTCCGATAGATCCTCATTTTTCTAAGGGTCATCAATTCATCTTAACTGCTACTGACTACTTTTCCAAATGGACAAAGGAGATTCTACTCAAAGAGGTCACATATCAGCATGTGCACCTATTTTTTATGAATCATATCATATATAGGTTCAAAGTCTCTCAATGAATTATATCTGATAATGGTAGTGCATTCAAGTGCATTGAGATTAATAACTTTGTTCGAAGACACAACATTCATTGGATATATTCTACCATCAACTACCCAAGGGAAAATGGCTTAGCAAGCCTTTAACAAAACTCTTATCAAATCTTGAAGACACTCAAAATAACAATCGGTGGCATGAGCGGTTAGTTGAAGCCTTGTGGCCCGCACAACTTATAGAACTCCAACTCGATTCTCCTTTCTCCATGTATGGGTCCATACCATTAGAAGTTCAACTCTCATCCTTAAGGATAGATGTCGGTAGAAAAATTACAACAGAGCAGAATGCCAAGTTGTGGTTAGAAGAGCTCGAATGTTTGGAGGAGAGATGACTACGGGCATGCCAAAACATTGAGTTATACAAAGCTAAAATGATTCAAGCTCATAACAAGTTAGTCCGACCTAGAGCTTTTCAAGTAGGAGACCCAATTATAGTTCTAAAGAGATTGATTGTTGCTCATCGTAAGGTGGGATGCAAGTTTGAACCCACTTGGGAAGGCCCTTTTGCCCTAGAGAAGGCCTACCTAGGAGGATCTTATCAGCTTATTAATCTTAAGGGATAGCGCCTAATGCTTCCAATCAATAGGTTCTACTTAAAGAAATATTATAAATCATGTTTGAAAATAATTATCATCAATGAAAATTCCATTTCAAATTCAATCTCTTACATCTTGAAAGCATTCTTATTTGTAAATCTGCGATGATGTGTTTAGGGTAGGTATAAGGAACTTGAGTGACATCCTATCCTTTATCGACATAACACAAACACAAACTACACACAAACATTTAAATAAACAAATATCTTTTATCTCGGGCTACTCTGAGTTGAGATAACGCCCCCATCAACACTCACTCGGTGCTCTAGGTCGGTGGCGTGCAACCCTAGTGTGTCACCCTGGTATTCTTGCTTTAGAGGATGTAAGTCGCTGCTTTTCTTCCTACTTGTCCACTTGCAGATGAGCACATTGTTAGTTTGGTAGGCTTACTTGGCGGTAGCTACCTCATGTTGGCTTCATTTAAGAGGATGTGAGTTTGCTATGCTTTCTTGGATTAGCCTTCATGCATAGAATATTTGAGATTTAGGATAAGTCCCCTAGCGGTTCCTTCCCTCTTGACTACTTCAAGTTTAGGTCCAATCTTTCCTCAGGGCTCCCAGCTTAGTAGTCGCTCTAGGTTAGATAGCATCTGTCCCGTTGATGATAGACTATCATGATGATCTATTCAACTAGCCTACATGATTTCTTTTCAGATTTATCATTGCACTCCAACGGGCACCTTAGGTTGGTTGGTTCTTTCTATGCTGATGGATACACCACTCATACTGATGGATACACCTTAGGTTGGTTGGTTCTCATGAAAATGGTAAGTCTGCTACACTTTCTCCTTGACACCTATAAGCATTCTTTCTCGGGATAACACCTTAGCACCTCTCCTATGGGCACTATATATGGATCACGCCCTTTGCAACTCCATTTAGACACTACCTGGGTTACTATCTGATTGGATAATTCCCCTTTCCCAGTATCCACCCTTGTGGTTGAAGAATCCATCCTATGGATGTGTAGATTCTCCTTTGGTTTAGTAAATTTGAGATAGGTCAAAGCTGACATAGCCCATTCTTAGTGTGGTCCCTCACACACCAATAGGGTCCACACAAATATAGAAACAAAATATATATTCACTTATGGATTAGGAGGACACCCCTAGTGGTACCTTTTCCCAAGCAGGCATCCTATCTTAAGGATAGTGTTAGCAAAACTCCCAATAAGAATTTCCTAACTACACTTGAGTTGATATAAGTCCCCAACGAAAATCACTCAGCAATCGCCCTTAAGTTGGGTTCCATTGGTTGAATTACCAATAGGTCACCCCAGCAGTTATTCCCTACTTTAGAAGATGTAAGTATGCTATGCCTTCTTCCTAGCATAGCCATTACACACTGAAGGGCAACCTCATAGGTTGATAAGCTCTACCACATAGTCAGTAGACTATCCCTTTGGATTTGTAACTCTGAGATAGGATAAGTTCAATATAGCCCCTTCTTAGTGGGTCCATCGCACACCGACATGGTCCATAAATTAAATCCATTAAATTAAATCTATGAAATTTGATCGAACTCACATCCCTAATGGATATGCCCTCAATTTGAAATCAAACTAAACCAAACAAACCATATCAAATCACATGAATTAAAATAAAATTAATGCTGACTACTTTTGAGTTGCATAAGTCCCCAGCAGCATTCACTCAATAGTCACCTAGGTTAGGTTCGATTTATTGTGCATCTAACAGGTCACCCCAGTGGTTGTTCCTTTCTTTAGAAGATGTAAGTCTGCTACGCCTTCTTCCGCACCAAAATGACCCTTAAGTTTGCTAACTCACCTGTGAGGTAGACTATCCCTTTATAAATGAGTATGTTAAGGTAATATAGCCCTTCTAGTTCATCACACACCAGAGTCCATTATGCTCATTACATTAAACCCATCTAATTTTTTGGAGTTAAGTCACACCTCTCCTCACAGTGGAGGCCCAAATCATATGTAAACTCAAGCAAAAAAATCAAATTCAAAACCACTTCCAGTGGAGCCAAATTAAACCAACTCCCCCAATAGAGTCTAAATCAAAGAATTCCAACCAAACTCTTATTCCTAGTGGATACATTCCCAAACAAATCTATGAAATCAAACTCAAATCCCAATCCCGAGCGGATAGCCTGAACCTACTTCCCTAGTGGAAGGTTCATATACCCGATCCCCAGTGGACTCGAGCCCATATCTCTAATAGATATGCCTCCACATCAATTAAAATAAAACAAATTAAAGTCAATTTGATCTTAATCCCTGGTGGATCATAGATTCTTATCCCAAGCGGAATGTCTTTCCACAAATCATATAATCAAATCAAATTCAAAACTTATCCCCAATAGATTTTCTTCTTCTTATGCCCGATATAGAACATGTCATGTCCAATACATGTGTGATCCCTAGCGGATCTCCCTCTAAGTCCATGACATGGAATTCTCATCAAATCTTATTTCTTCTCTTATGCACAACTTTAATACTTCAAAAGTCCTAATAATGTATTTGTTCAAATTAGATCATCTTAACATTGTAATCAACATTTTAGGATTTTTGATGGTGCAAGCTCAAACTAACTATACAATATCATGCTAAACATATTATAGTGTGAATTAACACACTATATTATAATTTGCTATAATATAATATATTATCTAGCATTACACATCATTAGAATCCCTTTAAAAAAACAAATTACAAAAAATTTTCAAAATATGAATAATGTTCATTTTGGATGTAAAATTATTATTATTTATTAGAAATAGTACAAAATAGCATAATTTTGGTGTTGCTTCTTGGTGTGTGCCATGAATTTGGCCAAATTCATCCATCTCAACCTTCAAATTAACATTTTTGTGAGTTTTGACCCAATGTATTTTAACAAAAGTAAAACATACTAAAATGTACAATAACATTTAGTAATACATGACCACATTCATATAAATGTAAAGTTATACTGTTATGTACATTATATTTTAATATACATTCATATAATATATTATCTTACATTACATCTTAATATGAATCACTCTAAGCAGAAAAATTATTAAATTTGGATGAAAAATGAGCATTTATTTTTGATGCAAAGTTCCATTCTTTTGATTAAATGACACACCATAGAACAATGATGTTCCCTAAATCTTACTTTTCGGTTTGTTCCCATCATCTCACTATAAATCAGTATTTTTATGAATTACACCGTACAAAATCTACTACATCATACTATAACAAACTAAAATATGCTAAACAACAAGTAATAATACATAATAGTATGCTAAAATGAATGATCCTACACTATGTTATGGCATCCTATATTATAATACACTATAACATATTATATTATATTACATTACATATCACATCATGAGGGATTGCTTAAGATAAAAAATCATAAATCTAGTCTAAACAATAAAAAACTATATATTTTAATCATATCACTTACATATTTTGAATTGAAATAATACATTTTGATGCCATACTCTACCTATTATGAATTTGACCAAATTCCACCATTTTAAAGTCTAAATCAATATTTTTTTAAATAATGCTAGTGTAGGCTTGACTACATGATGTAAAATACTAAAATAATTTAAAATGTACAGAATAATATATTATGATATATGATGCTAAACTATGCTACAACATATAACATTTATTTCGAACATAAAATCTTACTTTTTAGACTACAAGTAGCGTAGCACATCTTTGGTACTACAACCTAATTCCCACTTCAAATTTAACAAATTTCACCATCTGATTTATTAAATCAATATTTTTATGACTTATATTAATATAGACTATAAGGCACAATACCATAATATACTAAAACATTTCAAAACATATAACATCCAAAAACACATCACTGTATGCTCAAATATATGATGCTACATTATACTATAATATATGGGATTATAATATGATTTAGGGTTAGGGTTTAGGGTATTGAAATCTCTAATAGTCAAGGGAAAGTCTCATGAAGACCTTTTCTTTAGCTACCATAACTATGTTAGGATTAGGTCATCCTTTAGATCTACTCTTAATGATATATTTATTCAAGGTTTAGTGATTAAGGTTTAGGGTTAGGGTTATTTTAAGGGTTAGGGTTTAGGGTTTCAGGTTTAGGGCTTAGGGTTTAAGGTTGTAAGTTTTAAGGTTTAGGGTCTATAGTTTTAGGGTTTAGGGTTTAGGGTATTTTAGTCTTTTAGGGTTTAAGATTTAGCGTATAAGATTTAGGGTTTAGGGTTTAGTGTTTAAGGTTTAAGGATTATAGGGTTTTGGGTTTGGGTTTAGGGTTTAGAGTTTAGGGATTAGGGTTTAGGGTTTAGGCTTTAAGTTTAGGGTTTAAGTTTTAGTTTAGGGTTTAGGGTTTAAGTTTTCTTTAACAGAGAATAAATTTAGATTCAACATTTATTCTTTTTTATTTCATCAACAAAGTAGCACCCCAAGTTCTCTAAGACATAGGAAATGAGATGGATAAAAAATGAGCCCCAATACACCAAATTAAAAACCCTACATAAGTAGAACCATCTCTACTATAAAGACACAATTCCATAAGCAGCATCGGATCGGTTCTTGATTCTAGTTCCCAACAGAACCACCATGACCTCTCGAGTAGCAGGATCCACCATCATATCCCCGATCTCTCTCTCCACCACAACCACAATAGTAACCTCTATCACTCCTCCTGCCTCCATAATCACCACTGCTCTGACCACCACTTCCATATCCACCAACACCTCCAAATCCCCAACCACCACGATAACTTTTACCTTCTCCTCCACCAGATCTAGGCAGCCTAGTTGATGGTGGCGTTCCTCAAGGTTCTATTCTTAAGGTTTAGTTGTTAGGTTTAGGGTTTAGGGTTACTTTAGGGTTTAGGGTTAGTTTTGGATTTAGGGTTTGGGGTTTAGGATTTATGGTTACAGGTTTTAGGGTTTAGGGTTTAGGGTTTTATGGTTTAGGGTTTAGGGTTTAGGATTTTATGGTTTAGGGTTTAGAGTTTAGGGTTTAGGTTTTAGAATTTAGTGTTTAAAGGTTTAGGGTTTAGGGTTTAGGGTTTAGGGTTTAGGCTTTAGGGTTAGTTTTAGGGTTTAGGGTTTTATTTTTTAAAATTAAATAAATCAGTAGGTTTAGGTTTATTTAGTTTATTTAGTTTATTTTTTATTTATTTGAGTTTATTTTATTTTATTTATATAGTTTTATTTTTTATTTTTATTTAATTTAGTTTATTTATTTTAGGTTTATTTATTTTAGTTTAGGTTTTTTAATGTATTATATTTTTAAGGTTTAGGTTTATTTTTATTTTATTCTTTAGGTTAAGGTTTTATTTTTTATTTTTAGGTTTATGTTTTAGGTTTATTTTTAGGTTTTATTTTTTAACTGAGGTTTAGGTTTATTTTTAGTTTTTTTTTACTTAGTTAAGGTTTAGGTTTAGCTTTAGATATTACTTATTTTAGTTTATTATATTTTAGTTTAGGTTTAGGTATATTTTATTTTATTTTATTTTATTTTTATTTTAGGTTTAGGTTTTACTTTTAGTTTAGGATTTAGGTTTTATTTTTTATTTATTTTTTGGTTTATTTTAATGTTTAGGTTTTATTTGGTTTTATTTTATTTTATTTTAGGTTTATTTTATTTAGGTTTTTTATTCTTAGGTATATTTTATTTTTTAGTTTAGTTTAGGTTTTTATTTATTATAGTTTATTTTATTTTTAGGTTTAAGTTTAAGTTTTAGTTTAGTTTATTATTTTATTTTATTTTTAATTTTTTTTAGGTTTAGGTTTATTTATTTATTTTATTTCTAGGTTTTATTTATTTTTGGTTTAGGTTTTTATGTTTTTAGGGTTTAGGGTTCATGGTTTAGGGTTTAGCATTAAGAGTTTATGGTTTAGTTTTAGGGTTTAGGGTTTTAGGGTTTAGGGTTTAGGGTTTAGGGTTAGGGTTTAGGGTTTAAGGTTTAGGGTTAGTATAGGGTTCAAGGCTTAGGCTTAAGGGATTAGTGTTTTTAGTGTTCAGGGTTTATGGTTTAGGGTTTAGGGTTTAGGGTTTTAGGGTTTTGAGTTTAATGTTTAGGGTTAGGGTTAGGGTTTAGGGTTTAGGGTTTAGGGATTAGGGTTAAGTGTTTAGGATTTAGGCTTTAGGGTTAGTTTGGGGTTTAGGGTTTATGGTTTAGGGTTTTTTAGGGTTTAGGGTCTAGGGTTTAGGGTTTAGGGTTTAGGGTTGTAGGTTTAAGGTTTAGGATTAGTTTTAGGGTTTAGGGTTTAGAATTTTTTTTAAATTAAGTAAACAGGTAGGTTTAGGTTTATTTACTTCATTTATGCTATTTTTATTTGGACTAGTTTATTTTCTTTTTTTCTTTTTATTTAGGTTTGTTTTTTTGTTCAGGTTTAGGTTTATGTTTTTTTTTAGTTATGTTTTATTTTTATTTTATTTTTAAGTTTAGGTTTATTTTTTTTTATTTTTAGGTTTAGGTTTAGGTTTTTATTTTGTTTTTTTTATATTTAGGTTTTAGGTTTTTATTTTAGGTTTATTTTTAGATTTTATTTTTAGTTTAGGTTTAGGTTTATTTTTAGTTTTATTTATTTTATTTATTTTAAGGTTTAGGTTTAGGTTTTATTTAATTTAGTTTAGGTTTAGGTTTAGGTTTATTTTATTTTGTATATTTTAGGTTTAGTTTTTTTTAGTTTAGAGTTTAGGTTTTATTTTTTATTTATTTTTAGGTTTTATGTTTAGGTTTATTTTTTAGGTTTTGGTTTTTATTTAGTTAATATTTTAGGTTTATTTTATTTTTATTTTACATTTAGTTTTTTATTTTATCTAGGTTTTTTATTATTAGGTTTATTTTATTTTATAGTTTAGTTTAGGTTTTTATTTATTTTATTTTAATTTAATTTTTATTTTTTATGTTATTTTATTTTTATGTTTAGGTTTTCGGTTTGGTTTAGGTTTTAGTTTAGGTTTTTATTTTATTTTATTTTTTATTTTATTTAGGTTTAGGTATTTTATTTATTTTATTTTTTGGTTTTATTTAGCTTAGGTTTAGATTTTTAGGTTTTTAGGGTTTAGGGTTTAGGGTTGTATGTTTAGGGTTCATGGTTTAGGGTTCTGGTTCTTTATTCTTTTTTAAATTAAGTAAACTCATAGGTTTAAGTTAATTTAGTTTAATTTTTATTTATTTCAGTTTGTTTTATTTTTTCTTTTTATTTAGGTTTATTTTTTTTATTTAGTTTAGTTTATTTGTGGAGTGTAATTTTAGTTGTAGAAGTTATAGTGGTGGTGTTGTGACATTAGGTGAACAAGTCATTAAAAAGAGTGAGCGATTCAAATATTTAGGCTCTATTGTTCAAAATGATGGTGAAATAATTGGAGATGTTATTAGTAGAATTCAAGTTGGATGGTTGAAGTAGAGGAATGCATCTGGTCTGTTGTGTGATAGAAAAGTATCGCTTAAACTTAAGAAAAAATTTTATAAGATGGTGGTAAGAAGTGCAATAATTTATGGTGAGAATAAAGAATAAAAGCATGAGACTAAGTTAAGTGTTGTAGAGATGAGGATGCTCAAGTGGATGAGTGGCTTTACTCTTAGAGATAAAATGAAAAATGTGTATGTTCGAGAAAAAGTTGGAGTAGCTCCGGTGGCTGATAAAATTAGAGAGAGTGGCCTTAGATAGTTTGGCCACATAAAGGGTCGGTTGTCCAATGACCCGGTTAAGAGAGTAGATGCATAAGATTTGCCTTATGTTAAGAAAAGTAGAGGTAGACCTAAACAGACATGGTTAAGATGTATAAAAAATGACCTTAGTATACTTGAATTGAATGATAATTTGACATATAATTGGACACAATGGAGACAAAGGATCCATGTAGCTGACCCCACTTAGCGGGATAATGGCTTGTTGTTGTTGTTGTTTAGTTTATTTATTTTAGGATTATTTATTTTAGTTTAGGTGTTTATTTTAGTTTATTTTTTAGGTTTAGGTTTAGGTTTATTTTTTTGTTTAGTTTTATTTTATTTTATTTTTTAGGTTTAGGTTTTATTTTTTATTTTTAGGTTTAGGTTTAGGTTTTTATTTTATTTTTTTAGGTTTATGTTTTAGGTTTTTATTTTAGATTTATTTTTAGGTTTTAATTTTTAGTTTAAGTTTAGGTTTATTTTTAGCTTATTTTATTATATTTAGGGTTTAGGTTTAGTTTATTTTAGGTTTAGGTATAGGTTTTATTTATTTTAGTATATTTTATTCTTATTTAGGATTTGGTTTATTTTATTTTTATTTTAGGTTTAGGTTTTTCTTTTTAGTTTAGGGTTTAGGTTTTAATGTTTATTTATTTTTAAGTTTACTTTTTTAGGTTTAAGTTTTTATTTAATTTTTATTTTATTTTTGTTTTAATCTAATTTTATTTTTTGTTATATTTTTATTTTATTTTGGTTTTTTATTTTTTAGTTTAGTTTAGGTTTTTATTTATTTTAGTTTAGTTTAGTTTTTATTTTTTTATTTTTTTTTCTTTTTAAGTTTTGGTTTAGGTTTAGGTTTAGGTTTTGGTTTTAGTTTGGGTTTTTATTATTTTATTTTATATTATTTATGTTTAAGTTTTTTTATTAATTCTATTTTTAAGTTTTATTTAGTTTAGGTTTAGCTTTTTAGCTTTTTAAGATTTAGGGATTAGGGTTTAGGGTTTAAGGTTAGTTGAGAGTTTAGGGTTTAGGGTGTAAGGTTTAGGGTTTCTAGGGTTTAGGATTTTTAGGGTTTAGGTTTTATGGTTGATGGTTTAGGTTTTAGGTCTAGGGTTCAGGTTTTAGTTAAGGGTTTAGGGTTTATGGTTTTATTTCTAATAGAGAACCAATTCAGATTCAACATTTCTTCATTTTGATTTCATCAACCAAGTAACACACCAAGTTTTCTAAGACACAAGCAATGACATAGATAAAAATGAGCACGTATAGAGCAAATTAAAAACCCTAGATAACTAGACTTGTCTCTACTATAAAGATAATTCCATAAGCAGCGGTCAGTTGGATGTTCTTGGTTTCTCCGGTTCCCATGGAACCACCTCAGCCTCTTGAGTAGCGGGATCCACCATCATATCCAGAATCTCGCCACCACCACGGCATTAACCTCGGCCCTCTTGCCTCCATAACCACCTCCACCTCCTCCATCTCCAGATTCACCACCAATTCGATAATTGCCTCCTCTCCGGCTCCATCACCAAATCTTTCCGGTGATGTTCCTGCCATCAAGGTTCTGCCCATTCTTAGGGTTTGGATTTAGGTTTATTAGGTTTTAGGGTTTAGGTTTAATTTTTAATTTATTTAGTTACTTTAGGTTTAGGTTTAGGGTTTAGGTTTTAGGGTTAAGGGTTTAGGGTTTAGGGTGTAGCGTATAGGGTTTAGTTTTTAGGGTTTTTGGATTTATGCTTATAGGATTTAGGGTTTAGGATTAGGGTTTAGGGTTTATGGTTTAGTGTTTAGGGTTTAGGGTTTTTTAGGGTTTAGGGTTTAGGGTTGTAGGTTTAGGGTTAGTATTAGGATTTAGGGTTAAGGGTTTAGGATTTAGGGTTTAGGGGTTTTTTCTTTAAATTAAGTAAACTCGTGGGTTTTGGTTTATTTAGTTTATTTTTTGATTATTTTATTTAATTTTATTTTTTTTATTTTTTTTAGGTTTATTTTTTTATTTTATTTATAATATTTATTTTTGGTTTATTTATTTTAGTTTCGACTTTTTATTTTATTTTAATTTTTAAGTTTAAGTTTAGGTTTAGGTTTATTTTTTAGTTGAGTATTATTTTTATTTTATGTTTTAGGTTTAGGATTTATTTTTTATTTTTAAGTTTAATTTAGGTTTTTATTTTATTTTTTAGTTTTAGGTTTTAGATTTTATTTTAGGTTTATTTTAGGTTTATTTTTTTTAGTTTAGGTTTAGGTTTATTTTAGTTTATTTAATTTTATTTATTTTAGGGTTTAGGTTTAGGTTTTATTTATTTTTGTTAAGGTTTAGATTTATTTTATTTTGTTTATATTATTTTTATTTTAAGTTTAGGGTTTTTTTTAGTTTAGGGTTTAGGTTTTTTTTAATTTATTTTTTGGTTTTATTTTAAGGTTTATTTTTTAGGTTTAGGTTTTTCTTTATTTTATTTTAGTTTATTTTTATTTTATTTTTTATTTTATTTTTTGGTTTAGTTTTAAGTTTTAGTTTAGGTATTTATTTTATTTTAATTTTTTAATTTATTTAAGTTTTCTTTTTTTTAGGTTTTATTTAGTTTAGGTTTTTAGGGTTTACGGTTTAGGGTTTAAGGTTTAGGGTTTAGGGTTTAAGGTTTTAGGGTTTAGGGTTTATGGTCAGGGTTTAGGATTTAGGGTTTAGCGTTTAGGGTTTTTAGGGTTTAGGGTTTAGGGTTTAGTGGTTTTTTAGGGTTTAGGGTTTAGGGTTTGTTTTAGGGTATAGGGTTTAGGGTTTTTCCTTTTTAAATTAAGTAAACATGTAGGTTTAGGTTTATCTAGTTTATTTAGATTATTTTTTATTTTAGTTTATTTTATTTCTTATTTTATTTAGGTTTATTTTATATTTATATTTAGTTTTGTTTATTTATTTTAGGTTTATTTATTTTAGTTTAGGTTATTTATTTTAGTTTTTTTTGTTTATGCTTATTTTTTAGTTTAGCTTTATTTTAATTTATTTTTTTAGGTTTACGTTTATTTTTATTATTCTTAGGTTTTATTTAGGTTTTTTATTTTTTATTTTTTATGTTTAGGTTTTAGGTTTTTATTTTATGTTTATTTTTAGTTTATTTATTTATTTTAATTTAGTTTATTTTAGTTTAGGTTTATGTTTTATTTTATTTTAGGTTTAGGTTTTCTTTAGTTTAAGGTTTAGGTTTTATGTTTTAATTACTTTTAGGTTTAGGTTTTTATTTAATTTTGTTTTTAGTTTACTTTATTTTTAGTTTACATTTAGTTTTTATTTTATTTAAGTTTTTTATTTTTTGGATTATTTTATTTTTAGTTTAGTTTAGGTTTTTATTTATTTTATTTTATTTTAGTTTTTATTTTTTATTTAATTTTATTTTTAGGTTCAAGTTTAGGTTTAAGTTTTAGGTTTGGTTTTTATTTTATTTTATTATTTTATATTGGTTTAGGTTTATTTATTTATTTTATTTTTAGATTTTATTTTGTTTAGATTTAGGTTTTTTGGGTTTAGGGTTTAGGGTTTGGATTTACGGTTTAGAGTTGTGGGTTTTAGGGTTTAGAGTTTAGGGTTAATGATTTAAGTTTTAGGTTTAGGGTTCATGTTTTAGTTTAGGGTTTAGGGTTTAGGGTTTTTGGATTTTTTTTTATAGGGAACAAATTCAAATTCAACATTCTTCTTTTTATTCATCGTAATAAATAAGGAAGGTAATCAAATGACCACCTTGGGGCTAGAAAAAGCCTCGTGTTACCAAAATTTCTAGGCTCTATACCTATTACCATTAAATCTTAAATAAATCAACACTCGAATAGAGGAAAGAGAACTCAACATTCATACACTTAAGCTATAAGCATAAGCATATCTTATTTATTTATAACTTGCATCATAACCATATTATTATTCATTTATAAGCTTCTGAAAAATACATTTGGATTTAATAATGATAATAGCCATGCATATATTAAATTAAATCAACACATGCAAGCTTACATAAAGGAAATCCATTTTATTTTACTTGATTTTAAAAAGATGGATACATGAATTCAAATGACATACCAAATTTAACATGATTGAAAAGAGGATAATCAAATTTAAGCATGTGATTCATTCAACCAAACTAGTTCTTAAGGATAATCAAATTAAATAAGATTATTTAAAGAAAACCAAAGCTTCTTTTTTAATTAAGTTTTGGATTTGATCTGATATAAAGAGAAGAAGAGAAATCATCACTTGTTGTTTTAAACCCATTCCAACATTAGTGATTTGATTTAATTTAAGGAAATGTAATTAAGTTGATTTTATGGGTTAATTAAGTTGAACCCTTAATTAGATGAATTAATTACCCTTACATATGTCACCTTAAAGTAATTAACTAAATAATTATGAGCCAACATGATATGCATGGAAAATAAACTTCCAATGTTCTAGGAAATAAAAGCGACTAATGCAATTGGCTCGTGATTAATAGTTAATTAGGGACTTAATTACTTACTCTTATGGTTTTCCACATGTACAAACCAATTTCATTAAACTCTTTTGGTTATTAAACACCTAGATCTACCCCATGGTTTAATTAATTAAGATTATGTGATTATGATTTCAATTCGATTAAGTGATTTAATTAATTAGTTAAATCTTAATTAATTTCATTATAAAAAAGGGCAAAATGAACTTAGGGAAATGGGTCCCAACCCATTTCCTTAGTACATTTACTGTTGAATAATGATTAATAAACTTAATTAACTAATTTGTTACTGTTCATGGGATTAATTAATCATTAATTAACTTAAAAGAGTAGTTAAGGTTTAATTAGTCGGTTTTCCCCAATTAAGTGAGCAAAAAAATCATAAATCATAGGAGGCGAGGTCATCCCATTAAATTAAAATTTGGAATTAATTGCTCAAGTAATTAAAAAGTAATTAAGCTAATTAACTTTATAATATAACTTATAATTACTATTCAAAATTAATTAAGATCATTTTTAATTAATTCTCCTTTGAAATAATTTTAAAATGAGTATTTATTTATTTGCATTTTTGATTTCTCTATGATGTTTTATTATTTTTAAAAGTTTGATTAAAATGATTAATTAAACTAATTAAAACTAATCTTGTTATTAATTGATGTGCACTTTCCATGTGGCACTGTGAGATTGGCTACTTAAAACTTATCCTACTCAGCACCTATGTGGCGGTGATGGATGTGCTTTCTCATCCACAGTCTGATCTAAAATCGGATGGCTATGATTAATCCCACAGCTTAATAGGACTAAATCAGATCGATCTAGAGGATCTAATCATGACTGTCCATTCTGATCACGTGGACGGTTCGTGATCTAACATCACTCGAGTGAGGCAAAATGGAGTTCGTTCTCCTTTGCTCAGTTGATCTGAGCTTACTCAAGCTCGTATTAACTCCAAAAGAATCCCAAACCTTCATGACATCGATTAGAGGGGATCCAATGGTCAAGATCACAAGAGATGCAAGTTTTCTTCAAAAAACCCATTTTTTTTTGGATTTTGGAAGCATATCTCGTTAGAGCTCAAAACCGGTGGTCAAACGATTGAGGAAGCTTCATCTAGTGGAGACAAAGCCCTATTGAGTAGTAATTGGATCAATTCTTTGACTTTTGCTAAGATGGCCATGAACAGATGATTTGAAGCTTGGCTTTGATCGAAGTTCCACCTCCGATGCTCGAGAAGCTTGGGAGATGATTCGTTCTTGCTCGACAAGGCCTAAGGAAGGTGCGTGCAAAATTAATTTGAGTTTTATAGAGAAATGGAAAGTTAGGTCGAAAATGGGAGTGTCTTATTTTGGTACATACGAGAATGACATTTTTTGATCGAGGAATGAGCTTGTGAGCTTAGGGAATGGCTCTAGCGACTGGTCTTGGGTAGCTAGAACTCTGAGGAATGATTTGTGTGTGTGTTTGAGTGGAAACGAGGGGGTGTATACCCCCTTCATCTTGATCATATGGTGGAATTAGGTTTGGCTTCTAATGGTTGTTCGACCATCTCAGGGAGTCGTGGGAGGCAAGGAGGAGGTGACTTAGCTCGACTTGATTGGTTGAAGGTGTGGAGGTGGCTACCAGGGGGAAATCATGGGTGTCCTATGGATTTCAAATGCTCCAATGGGGAGGGTGAGGTGATTTCACCTCCCATGGGTCATGGTGACCCAACCACCCATTGGATCGGTTGGGCGATATCTGTGTAGGTGGACCATTGGGAGAGTACCAAGTGGCCAAGGAATCAAAATAACCACTTACATGGGTGATTTGTCTCATGTGATGCCCTTGAACCAAGGGTAGAATGATCATTTAGCATTTGATTTGATTTGGGGAGATTTGAAATGAGCCAAAAGTTGCCCAAATTTAAAGTCAGTTGGAGCTGATTTGGTTAGGTTTGGCTCAATTTGACTCATTTAGGTCAAAATGGGTTAGGTTAGGTCAAGTAGACCAATTGGTCAAATTGGGTGAAACCAAGGGTTAGATCAAGTTTATATGATCATTTGAGATGTTTTGGTTTAATTGGTTTGGTTTAATTTGGCTTAGATTTGATTTTGGCTCATTTGAATTAATTTGGATCAAATGGGTTAAGTTAAACAGTTTGACCAAATTGGCCAAATTGGCTTGGGTTAGGTGTTGCTTTGGGTTTAGTTGACTAATTAAAGTTAATTGTAGGCTTTAATTTCAATTAATTTGGATTTGGCTTTGATTTTGGCCAACTTGAACCTTTAGGTCAATTTGGGCTAAGTAGACCAATTGGGTTTAATTGGGTCCAATCATTGCTTGAAATTCAACAATCAATTTGGAATGAACTTGAGCCATTGGCAATGTATTTGATTTATGTTTGATTTTTTAGTTTGGTAATTTTGAACTTGTCAAGAATCCAATCATTGGTCAACAATCATGATATTGAAATTTGATGGTGAAAACAATCAAAGGATTGTCATGGTCAAAAGTAGACAATTGGGTTTATTTAGGTTGATTGACTTGGGTTTGATTTGGTTGAGTTTGATATGGATTTGGGATTGATATATAAATTCAATTGCAATTGGTTCAAATGGGTTTTGGTTCATTTGAACATTTAAAGGGTTAAGTTGGGTTTGACTTGGGTTGATTTTGGTTTGGCTTGATGATTTTAGATTTCATCTATATTTGTGAATATGATTAAAGGTATGATAGATTCATGAAAAAAATTAATTGAATTTAGGATTTGGAATGAAAGAATTTGGCGAAGTCCATGGAGTTGGGTTGTGTGGCTTAGGTTTGGATTTTTGATTTAGTTTGATTTAAATGTACATTTCATTTAAATTTGTGAAGATGATTGAAAATATGATTGATTTGTGAGAAAATCAATTGAGTTTGACTTGATTTGGATTAAGATTTGGCTAAGTCCATGGGATAGGTCCTATGGCTTAGAAAGGGTTTTGATTGAAGTTTATTTAGTTTGATCATTTGAATGTAGATTTGATTTATATTTAGGAAGATGATTGAAGATATAAATTGATTATGAGAAAATCAAATAATTTTGGATTGATTTGGATTAAGATTTGGCTAAGTCCATAAGATAAGTCATATGGCTTAAGAAGGGTTTCAAGTTTAGATTTTATCCTTCAATCATTTAGTTTTACAATTTGGGTGATTTGGATTTGTATTTGATAATTGAACTTGAGGTTTAGTTTGAGAAGATGAACATGGATTGGATTTGGGTTGTAGGGTGGATTATCCTAATCCTAAGGCATAACATCCATATGGTTAACCCTAAGTCTTTGAGCTTAGGTTAAGTGTTTACCTAATTTTTAGAAGTGTCTTATGACTAGGGAAGTCTTAGTTTCTAGAAGTCCCCTAAGTCTAAGATGAAAACATTGAATCCACACTCTAGAAGTGAGGTCAATAGGCCTTAGGCTCTATAGTGTTGCCCTTGGAGATAGATGATTGGAAGACCGAAGCCAAGTTTAATATTATAGACTCAGACACATCTTTCAATGCTTTGCTTGGGAGACCATGGATACATGAGAACAAAATAGTTCCATCTTCTTTTCATCAGTGTATCAAGTTTGTGAGAGGTTGGATCATCTATTATGTCAAAGGAGATCTCAAGCCATTTACAGTTCATGAGGTCAGCATATATGAGGATGTGGCTTACTACCTCCCTTGAAATCAACAAGTCTATTCCCGCGAACTTGCCTAAAGTTTAAAAATAAAAGAAAAAGAAAAAGAAAATGAAAAAGAAAGAGAAAAAGAAAAAAAGAAAAGAAAAGAAAATGAAAAAAAAGAAATAAAAGGGAGTGAAATGAAGGAGGAAGTGGAGCCGACATTAGATTTTTGTTACTCCATTCGAACATATGGGTAGGACAACCTGACCTCCACCATGCAGACGAAGAAGCTAGTTCATAGGTAGTCCCAGGGGTGGAAAACCTCTTTATTGGTCACCCAATCGAAGATATGTCTCGTACCGAGTACAAGCTATCCATATAGACTTAGAATCTAGTTCATAGGATGAGATGGTCATACCATCTGACTCTTCTGTAGTAGATTCTCTTTGGAAGTGACACTTGAGCTAGATGATCAAGACCGATCTCCAAAGCAAAGCATAAGTGTATCCAAGTTTATATGTGAAACAATTAGGCATGGGGTTGCTCTAACTTTCCTCTCAAAAGCTAAGGGTTTGGTAGTTAAGAAAGCCCCTAAGTCATCCAGGTGTGAAGACTAAGAGGTTCTTTCTAGAGCATCATCCTCAAGTCAAGAAGTTGACTTGAGGATGATTCATATAAAGATTTCATAAAATTACTTTTTGATTAGTACTTGCCTTGTGTTCATAATTTAGCAAAGAAATGATTAATCCTACATACTTGGTCAAAGCATAGGTCATACTACTTTGAAAGAATATAGAAAGACAAATGCGAAAGCTCTCAATCAAGACTGGACTAAGATTGGTGGGTCCAATGATGATGATTCTAGTCATCACCAATCATTTGAAATTTCATAGGTTCTTTTCAAATCACATTAAATCATATGAGCTATGCTTAGAAACTTGGATGATCTAGATGATTTTAAAGTCAAAGATGCACTACCTATGAAGAAAATATCAAAGTCGATGATTGATGAGCTCAAAGAAATCAACTTAGGAACTGAAGAAGATCCACGCCTGACATACATCAGTTCTTTCTTGATTGAAATTGAAATCAATGAAGTGATGCCTGGATTGGCTCTTGACATAGTAGTCCATAAACTAGCAATAGAGCGTATTGCTAACCCTATCAAGTAAGCTCCTAGATGCATGCGATTAAACATAGAACAATAGGTCATTTTTGAAGTCAAAGCTGAATGATGCTTCATCCAGAAAATACCGTCATCCAGTTAAGAAAATGAATGGTCAAATTCACATATGCATCAATTTTAAGGATTTAAATAAGGCATGTCCAAAAGATGATTTCCACTACCAATCACGAGGCGATGGTGGACATTTCATCATGTAGTCTTCTCTTTCATGGATGGCTCATCTCAATATAACCAAATAAAGATGGCCCCTAAAGATGAAAAAATCACATTTTTTAGAACCCTGATTGGAATCTATTACTATAAGGTCATGCCTTTCAGCCTTGAAGAGGCCCGTGCTACATACCAGTGGGCTATGACTCGAATCTTCAACAAAATCATTCCTCATCAAAAATTGAGTGCTATGTCGATGATGTGTAAAAGTAGAAAATGAAGACCGTCTCTTTAACTTGAGAGTAGTTTTTGAATAGTTAAGACTATTTAACCTTAAAATGAATCCCTTGATGTGTGCATTCAGAGTAGCTTCAGAAAAATTCTTTGGGTTTCTTGTCCGATACCAAGGAATCAAAATCAATCTAGAGAATATTAAGATGATATTTGAAATGCCACCTCTAAAATTTTAACTCAACTCAGATCATTCCAAGGGTGTTTGGCGTATCTAAGATGCTTTATATTCAACTTATCAGGAATATGTTAGACATTCCCAGCATTTGTCAAAAAGGATGCCAAGTTTAACTGGGATGATAAGTGTGAACGTGCCTTCGAAGACATCAAGCATTACCTGATGACACCATTGGCTCTAGCAGCCCCTATCTTGGGCAAGCTACTGATACTTTACACTACTAGATTAGATGACTCCATTATTGCTTTGTTGGCCCAAGCCAATGAAGGGAAGGAAAATACACTCTACTATCTGACCATCATCTAATCCATCTGAGGCTAATTATCCACCCATTGAAAGTATTGCCCTTTAATCTTTGCATCCCAAAAGCTACAACACCATGCTTCCTCATAAGGTGAACTTAATCTCTAGGATCAATCCACTCTGATATCTCATGGGCTATGGGATGGTTGACACGATCCATGATCCTCTCATAACTTGACATTACCATCGCATGCCTCTTGTAAAAAGGACAAGCTAGAGGATTTCTTAGTACCCACTTTTTCTTTGACTCTCTACTTAGTGATGATATCCTCGATGAACAAATCATGAACTTAGGGGATACTAGTATTCACCACTGGGAGATATACTTTGATGGTGTGGCTTCCTCTTAAAGAGGAGAAGAATCACAATCTATAATTCCAATAAAGGCAGGGGTAGGAATAGTTCTCTTAACTCTGGACCACGATGTATGCGATTCTCATATCATCTGTCCAATCTTTGTACTAACAATAAAGCCAAATATGAGGCTCTGATTGTTGGTCTAGAGTTAGTCATTACGCTAAGCATCTAGAACATCAACATCTTCAGTGATTTTAAGCTAATTATCAACCAAATCACTGGGTTCTATAAGATTATAATGCCCAAGTTTTATCACTACCACAAGTAAACCATGGAGTTGTTGGCCCAAATCTTATAGGTTATCATTTATAAGATAACTCGAGGAGATAATTCTATAGCATATTTTTTAGCCAAGTTTTCCAAGGAGTTGGCATGTCAAAAGGATGAGTCCATATAAATAAAGGTTCAAAATAGATAAGTCTAATCCCTTATTGATATTGAACTCATCAAAAAGTACTCTCTTGAAGGGGAGGTTTCCATTGCCAAGAAGGATGAGGAGTTAGATTAGAGGCAACCATTCATGGATCACCTAAATAAAGGCAAACTACCTCAAGAGAAGTCCCAAGGCCATCAGATGAAGCAGAGAGCACTTTCTTATGCTCTTGTGGAAGGTGTCTTGTACCGACGATCTTTCGATCATATGTGATTATATTTTTTAGATGAGGATGAAGCTAGATTGTGGTGAGGTACACAGGATTATGTGAGACCATTCCGGTCAAAGATAAAATAAGATCAAGAGACTAGGATACTCGGCCATCGATGATCAAAGATTGCATTGATATGGCTAGGTGATGCCACCAATGTCAAATACACGATGTGGTCCTACACCAACCACCCAACATTTTACATCCTACATTGGCTTCATGGCTATTTGAGTGTTGGGGTACCGACATAGTGGGTCTGATTAATCCTTCTTCTTCGAAGGGTCATCAGTTCATCTTAGCTGCTACTGCCTACTTTTCCAAAATATGTGAAGTTGATTTCATTTAAAGAGGTCAAAGCTCAGCATGTGCTCCAGTTATTTAGGAACTATATCATATATAGGTTCGGAGTGCCTCGATGAATTATATCTAATAATTGTACAGCATTCAAGAGCATCGAGATCAATAACATTTCTCAAAGACACAACATAGATTGGAGATATTCTACCATCAACAACCTGTGGGGAAATGGCTTAGTAGAAGCCTTCAACAAAACTCTCATCCAAATACTGAAGAAGACATTTGACAATAACAAGTGATATGGCATGGCGGTTGAAGCCGTGGGAACCACACAATATATAGAACTCAACTCGGTCTACTCCTTTCTCTTTTTTTATAGGTCCATTCTACCATTAGAGTCAACTCCCATCACTAAGGATAGTTGTGGGTAGCAAGATCACAATGAATGCCAAGTTCTTGGGTTAGAACTTGAAGGTTTGGAGGAGAGAGCGCTGCATGCCAAAACCTTGAGTTATATAAAGTTAAAATGAATCAAATCAATAAGTTGAATTAGTCCTAGAGCTTTTCAAGTAGGAGAGCTTCTTTTAGTTCTATAGAGACTAATTGTTGAACGTTGTAAGATGGGAGGCATGTTTGAACCCATTTGGGAAGGCCCTTTTACCATAGAGAAGGCCTACTAAAGAGAATCTTATCATCTTATTAATCATAAGGAAGAGCACCCAATGCTTCCAAGCAATGGGCTCTACTTAAAGAAATATTATAAATCATGTTCAAAATTTATTATCATCAATGAAAATTCCTTTTCAAATTCAATATCATATATGTTGAAAAATATTCTTATTTATGAATCTACCACGATGTGTTTAGGGTAGGTGTAAGGAACCGAGCTACATTCTATCCTTCATTGACATAATACAAACACAAAGTACACACAAACATATAAAACAAACACAAATCTTTTGTTTTGGGCTACTCTGAGTTGAGATAACACCCCTGACACTCATTCGGGTCTAGGTCAGGTGATGTGCTACCCCAGTGTGTCACTCAAGTGGTCTTCTTGCTTTGGAGGATGTAAGTCTGTTATACTTTTTTTTTCTTTACTTGGCTACTACACACCGACGAGTGCCTTGTTAGTTTGGTAGGCCTTACTACGTGGCCGATAAACTACATTTTATTGTCTTCATTTAAGAGGATGTGAGTATGCTATGCTTTCTTCTTGGATTAGCTTTACTACACTGACTGGGTTGAGTATATTTGAGGTTTAGGATAAGTCCCCTAGTGGCTCCTTTCATCGTGCTTCAAGTCTAGTCCTTCCCGGCTCCCCAGTAGTCACTCTAGGTTAGATAGCATTTTTTGGTGATATCCGTTCACCTTGGAAAGTTGTAGGCGATTGATCATTGCACATGGATGGGCACCTTAGGTTGGTTGGTTACTACTTTTGAGGATACACACTCATGTTGATGGATACACCTTAGGTTGGTTGGTTTTCACACCTTAGGATACACCACTGGGGTAGATGTAAGTTACACACTTTCTCCTTGAGTTAACCTACATCTATAAGCTTTCTTTTCCAGGTTTGAAGATAATAGCCCTAGTAGCACCTCTGCTATGGGCACTATATTTAGATCACATCCTTTGCGACCCAATTTAGACACTACCTAGGTTTTATCAGATTAGATAGTTCTCCTTTCCGAATAACCACCCCTATGGCTGGGGAATTCATATTGTGGATGTGTAGATTCTCCCTTGGTCCAATAAATTTGACATTGGTCAAGGATGACATATTCCTTTCTCAGTGTGCTCCCTCGTACACCAACAGAGTCCACACAAATATATATACAAAATATATATTTACTTGTTGATTAGGAAGACACCCTTAGCGATACCTTTTCCCAAGTATGCATCTTATCTTAGGCGGTGTTATAACTCCCTATAGGAATGGCTACTACTCTTAAGTTGATATAAGTCTGGCATTCACCATAATAGTTTGTTTGTTGTGCTACATGTCACCCTAGTGGTCATTCCGTGCTTTAGAAGATATAAGTTTGCTACACCTTCTTCCTTGCACAGCCATTGCACACCAAAAGGCAACCCCTTAGGTTGGCTAGCTCTACCATGTAGTCGGTAGACTATCTCTTTGAATTTGTAAATCTTAGGTAGGTCAAGGCGTGCCCCTTCGGTGAGTTCATTTACCGCAAAAGGTCCATACATTAACTTAGATTATTAAATTAAACCCGATTTTCCCTAATGGAGTTAAATCACACCTTCTCTCGGAGCCCCAAATCATATGTAAATAAGTCAAGCAAAAAAAATCAAATTCAAAACCAACCTCCCTAGTGGAGCCAAATTAATCCAACTCCCTCAGTAGAGTCTAAATCAAAAAAATTCAACCAAACTCTTATTCCCAGTAGATGCATCCCCAAACAAATCTATGAAATCAAACTAAAATCCTAATCCCAGTGATAGCCTAACTTCCCTAGTGGAAGGTTCATATACTTGATCCCGGCTCAAGATCTCATATCTAGCGGATATGCCTCCACATCAATTAAAACAAAACAAATTAAAGTGATTCAATCTTAATCCCGGTGGATTATAGATTTCTCCAACGGATCTTCTTTCCACAAATCATATAAATAAATCAAATTCAAACATTGTCCCTAACAGATTATCTTCTTCTATGCCCTCGACATAGACCCCTCATATGTCATGTCCAATGCATGTGTGATTCCCTAGTGGATCTCCCTCAATGTCCTTGACATGGAATTCTTATCAAATCTTATTTCTTCTCTTGCACCCTTAATACTTCAACTAAAAGCGTAATAATATATTTGTTCAAATTACATCATCTTAACATTGTAATCAACATTTTATGATTTGTGATGGTGCAAGCTCAAACTAACTATACAATGTCATGCTAACATATTATAGTGTGAATTAACACACTATATTATATTATAATATATGATGTTATATTATAATTTGCTATATTATAATTTATTGTCTAACATTACACCTCATTAGAATCCCTTAAAAAAATAACAAAATTTTCTCAAAATATGAATAATGTTCATTTTGGATGTCAAATTGTTATTTTTTTTAGAATAAATGGTACAAAATAACATTTTGGTGTTGCTTCTTAATTTTGGATTCTTCCATTTTAACCACTTAACATTTTGTGAGTTTTGACCCAATTTATTATAAGTAAAACATACTAAAATGTACAATAACATTTATTAACACACCACCACATTCATATATATGTGAAGTTATATATTTTTATGTACATTATATTTTAATATGCTTTCAAATAATATATTATCTTACATTACACCTTAAAATGAATCAATTTAAGCAAGAAATTTATAAAATTTGGTTGAAAAATGAACATTTATTTTGGATGCAAAATTCCATTCTTTTGATTAAATGACACACCACGATGATGTTCCCTAAAGCTTACCTTAAATTTGGCCAAATCCATCACGCTATAAATCTATATTTTTATGAATTATACCGATTACAAACTCTACTACATCATACTATTACAAACTAAAATATGCTAAATAATAAGTAGTAATTCACAATAGTATGCTATAGTGCATGATGCTACACTATGTTATGGCATCCTATATTATAATACACTATAACATATTATATTATATTATATTGCATATCACATCACAAGGGATTGCTTAAGATAAAAAAATCATAAAATTAGTCTAAATAATAAAAAACTATATATTTTAGTTATTACATATTTTAAATTGAAAACAATATATTGTGCCATGCTCTACCTATTATGAATTTGGAAAAATTCCACCATTTAAAATCTAAATAAATATTTTTATAAATAATGCTAGTGTAGGCTCGACTACATCATTGTGAAATACTAAAATAATTTAAAATGCACAGAGTAATATATTATGATATATGATGTTATACTATGCTACACCATATAATATTTTATTTAGAACATAAAATCTTACTTTTTAGACTACAATTGGCATAACACACCTTTGGTACAACAACCTAATTCCCACTTCAAATTTAACAAATTTCTTCATATGATTTATTAATTCAGTATTTTTATGATTTATATTAATATAGACTATAGGGTATAATACCATAATATACTAAAATATTTCAAAACATCTTATATCATCAGAAAACACATCACTATATGCTCAAAAATATGATGCTACATAATACTATAATATTTGGTATTATAATATGATTTAGGGTATTCAAATCTCTAATACTCAAGGGAAAGTCTCTTGAAGACATTTTTTTAGTTGCGATAACTATGTTAGGATTGGTCATTCTTTAGATCTACTCTTAATGACATATTTATTCAAGGTTTAGGGTTTAGGTTTAGGGTTTAGGGTTTAGGGTTTGGTTTAGGGTTTAGGGTTAGGAGGGTTTAGGGTTTAGGGTTTGGTTAGGGTTTAGGGGGTTTAGGGTTTTAGGGTTTAGGGTTTAAGTTTAGGGTTTTAGGGTTTAGGGTTTTAGGTTTAGGTTTTAGGGTTTTGGGTTTTTGGGATTTGGGTTTTAGGGTTTAGGTTAGGGTTTAGGTTTAGGGTTTTGGTTTTAGGGTTTAGGGTTTAGGGTTTAGGGTTTAGTTTTTTAAGAGAGAACAAATTTAGATTCAATATTACATCTTTTCAATTTCATCAACCAAGTAGCACCTCAAGTTTTAGCGATGACATAGATAAAAATGAGCACTCATAAAAATCAAAACTCTAGATAAGTAGAACCATCTCTCTATAAAGATAAAGTTCCATAGCAATAAATTAGATCCATTCATTATTTTCTCCGGTTCTCATGAACCTGCCTCTCAAGTTAGGATCCATCATATCCTCTCTCTCCCCACCACCATAACTATAACCTCCTTCCTCCACCACCCTTTGCCCACCACTCTCCCCAGCACCTCCAGATCCCCACCACTACCAATGATCCATGGCCTCCACCGCTTCCACTTGATCTAGAGCCTAGTTGATCTTGATCTTCGCCATCAAGGTTCCCCATTCTTAGGGTTTAGGTTTAGGTTAGTTTAGGGTTTAGCGTTTAGGACATGGTTAGTTTAGGTCTAGGGTTTAGGGTGGGGTTTTAGGGTTTAGGGTTTTGGGTTTAGGATTTAAGGTTTTGGGTTTAAGGTTTTAGGGTTTAGGGTTTAGGTTTAGGGTTTAGGGTTTATTTAGGGTTTAGGGTTTAGGGTTTAGGGTTTAGGTTTAGGGTTTTAGGGTTTAGGTTTAGTTTAATTAGTTTTAGTTTTATTTTAAGTAGGTTTATTATTTAGTTTATTTGAGTTTATTTATTTTTTATTTAGGTTTATTTTTTATTTTTATTTAGTTTAGTTTATTTAGGTTTATTTATTTTAGTTTAGGTTTTATTTTAGTTTTTTTTTAGGTTTAGGTTAATTTTTTAGTTGAGTTTTAATTTTATTTTATTTTTTTTTGGTTTAGGTCTTATTTTATATTTATTTTTTAGGTTCAGGTTTTTATTTTATTTATTTTTAGGTTTAAGTTTTAGGTTTTCATTTTATGTTTATTTTTAGGTTTTATTTTTTAGTTTAGGTTTAGGTTTATTTTTAGTTTATTTTATTTTTTTAGTTAAGGTTTAGGTTTAGGTTTAGGTTAAGCTTTTGTTTATTTTAGTTTAGTTTTAGTTTAGGTTTATTTTATTTTATTTTATTTTTAATTTTGGGTTTAGGTTTTTTTTTTAGGTTTATATTTTATTTTAGGTTTAATTTTAGGTTTATTTTTAGGTTTCAAGTTTTAATTTAGTTTTTATTTTATTTATTTTAGGCTTATTTTATTTTTATTTTACATTTAGTTTTTATTTTATTAAGATTTTTTATTCTTAGATTTATTTTATTTTTTTAGTTTAGTTTAGTTTTTTCTTTATTTTATTTAAGTTTATTTTTATTTTTAATTTTATTATATTTTTAGGTTTAGGTTTAGGGTTTAGTTTAGGTTTTTATTTGTTTTTATTTTTTTTATTTTATTTAAGTTTAGGTTTTATTATATATTTTATTTTATTTTATTTTGTTTTGTTTATGATTTACAGTTTAGGGTTTAGTGTTTAGGGTTTAGGGTTTAGTGTTTAGGCTTTATGTTTTTCGGGGTTAGGGTTTAGGTTTAGCTTAGGGTTTAGGGTTAGTTTATGGTTTAGGGTTTAGTGTTTAGGGTTTAGACTTTAGGGTTTAGGTTTTTTATGGTATAAGGTTTAGGGTTTAGAGTTTAGGGTTTAGGATTTAGAGTTTAGAGTTTTAGCGTTTAGGGTTTAGGGTTTAGGGCTTAGGGTTAGGGTTAGGGTTTAGGGTTTAGGGTTTAGGGTTAGTTTAGGGTTTTTTTAAGAAAAAATTAAGTAAACTAGTAGGTTTAAGTTTATTTAGTTTATTTTATATTTATTTTAGTTTATTTTATTTTTTATTTATGTTTATTTTTTATTTTTATTTAGTTTAGTTTATTTATTTTAGTTTAGGTTTTTTATTTTATTTTTTAGGTTTAGGTTTAGGTTTAGTTTATTTTTTAGTTTAGTCTTATTTATTTTTTTTTAGGTTTAGGTTTTATTTTATTTTAGGTATAAGATTAAGTTTTATATTTTTTTTAGAGTTTAGGTTTTAGGATTATTTTAGGTTATATTTTAGTATAGATTTATTTTAGTTTATTTTATTTTATTTCAGGTTTTGGTTTAGGTTTCAATTTAGTTTATTTTAATTTTTATTTGTTTTAGTTTAGTTTATTTTTTTTTTTTTAGGTTTAAGTTCTTTTTTTGTTTAGGGTTTATGTTTTTTTATTTATTTTTATCTTTTATTTTTAGGTTTATTTTTTAGATTTAGGTTTTTATTTAGTTTTTATTATATTTTATTTTAGGATTTTACTTTATTTTAGGTTTATTTTATTTATTTTATTTTTAATTTAGTTTAGGTTTTATATTTTTATTTTACTTTAGTTTTTACTTTTTTTTTATTTTAGGTTTAGGTTTAGGTTTTTATTTTATTTTATTTTTTATTTTATTTTGTTTTAGGTTTTTTTATTTATTTTATTTTAGGTTTTATTTAGTTTAGGTTTAGGTTTTTAGCTTCTAGGGTTAGGGTTTAGGATTTAGGGTTTAGGGTTTAGTTTAGTTTATTGAGGTTTAGGGTTTGTTTAGGGTTTAGGGTTTTTCTGGTTTAAGATTTAGGGTTTAGGGTTTAGGTTTTAGGTATAGGGTTCAAGTTTTAATTTAGGGTTTAGGGTTTTTAGTTTTCTTTTAAAAGAGAATAAATTCAAATTCAACATTTCTTCATTTTGATTTCATCAACCAAGTAACACACCAAGTTTTCTAAGAAATAAGTGACGACATAGATCAAAATGAGAAGAGCAAATCAAAAGCAAAGATTAGGATCATCTTCTTATAAAGACAGTTCCATAAGCATCAGATCAATCATTTCTCAGTTTCTCGTTCCCATGAACCACTGACCTCTCGAATAGCGAGATCCATCATATCTCCCTCTTCCTCCCACCATTTTAACCTCCGTCGCTCCTTGTCCATTACCACCACTACTACCACCACCTCCATATCTATCCTTCGGCACCTCAGATCCCCACCACGCTGATAATCTTTTCGTTCCACTCCAAGATATATTTGGTTGGCATGATGTTCTGCTTGTCAAAGTTACACATTCTTACGATTTAGGTTTAATAGGTTTAGGTTTAGGTTTATTTTTAATTTATTTAGTTTCATTAGGTTTAGGTTTTGGGTTTAGGTTTAGGGTTTAGGATTGGGTTTATTTAGGGTTTTAGGGTTTATGCTTTTTTAAGGTTTAGAGTTTAGGATTTTATTTAGGTTTATTTAGGTTGAGTTTAAGGTTTTTGGTTTAGGTTTAGGTTTAGGGTTTATGGTTTTAGGGTTTAGGTTTAGGTTTAGGTTGATGTTTAGGGTTTGGTTTAGGGTTTAGGTTTAGGTTAGGGTTTAGGTTGTAGGTTTAGGATTTAGTTTTAGGGTTTAGGTTTGGGTTTAGGTTTAGTTTAGAGTTTAGTTTAGGGATTTTTATTAGTAAATTAAGTAAACTAGTTTATTTATTTTTTTATTTAGGATAGTATATTTTTTATTTTTATTTAAGTTTATTTATTTATTTTTATTTAGTTTAGTTTATTTATTTTAGGTTTATTTATTTTGTTTAGGTTTTTATTTTAGTTTTCTTTTTAGGTTTTGGATTAGGTTTAGTTTTATTTTTTAATTGAGTTTTATTTTTATTTTATTTTTTAGGTTTAGGTTTTATTTTTTATTTTTAGGTTTAAGTTTAGGTTTTTATTTTATTTTTTCAAGTTCAAGTTTTAGGTGTATTTATATGTTTTGTTTTTTAGTTTAGGTTTATTTTTAGTTTATTTTATTTTATTTAGTTAAGGTTTAGGTTTAGGTTTAGTTTTCTTTTAGTTTAGGTTTTATTTATTTTAGTTTATGTTTAAGTATATATTTTATTTTTTTTAGGTTTAGTTTTTTTTAGTTTAGGGTTTGCATTTAATTTTTTATTTATTTTAGGTTTTATTTATAGTTTTATTTTTTAGGTTTATGATTTTATTTAGTTTTTATTATATTTCATTTTTATTTTAGGTTTAGTTTTAATTTTATTAAGGTTTTTTATTCTTAGGTTTATTTTATTTTTTAGTTCAGTTTAGTTTTTTCTTTTATTAATTTTAGTTTATTCTTATTTTTTATTTTATTTTATTTTTAGGTTTAGATTTAGGTTTTAGTTTAGGTTTTATTTTATTTATTTCTTCATTTTATTTAGGTTTAGGTTTTATAATTATTTTATTTTAAGGTTTAATTTAGTTTAGGTTTTGGTTTTTAGGGTTTATGATTTATGGTTTAGGGTTTACGATTTAGGGTTTTAAGGTTTAGGGTTTAGGGTGTTAGGGTTTAGGGTTTATGATTTATGGTTATGGTTTAGGGTTTATGGTTTAGTTTTCAGGGTTTAGGGTTTAGGATTTTAAGGGTTTAGGGTTTAGAGTTTAGGGTTTAGGGTTTAGAGTTCAAGGTTTAGGCTTTAGGGTTTAGGGTTTAGGGATTATGTTTAGGGTTTTAGTGTTTAGGTTTAAGGATTAGTTAAGTTATTTAGGGTTTAGATTTAATTTAGGTTTAAGTTTAGTTTAGTTGGGTTTAGTTTAGGGTTTAGGGTTTTTTTATTAGGTTTAGGTTTTAGGTTTAGGGGTTGGTTTAGTTAGGTTTAGGGTTTAGGTTAGTTATTTAGGGTTTTGTTTATTTAGGGTTTAGAATAGTTTAGGGTTTAAGTTTTGTAAAGTGATAGGTTTAGGTTTATTAGTTTATTTTTATTTATTTTAATTTTTATTTTTATTTAGATTTATTTTTTTATTTAGTTTGGTTTTTTTAGGTTTATTTATTTTAGTTTAGGTTTTTTATTTTTATTTATTTTTTAGGTTTAGTTTTAGGTTATGTTTATTTTTTAGTTTAGTTTTATTATTATTTTATTTTTTAGGTTTAAGTTTTTTTTTTCTTATATTTAGGTTTAGGTTTAATTTTTTATTTTATTTTTTTAGGTTTAGGTTTTAGGTTTTTATTTTATGTTTATTTTTAGGTATTATTTTTTAGTTTGTGTTTAGGTTTATTTTAAGTTTATTTTATTTTATTTAGTTTAGGGTTTAGGTTTCATTTATTTTAGGTTTAGGTTTATGATTTATTTATTTTAGTTTAGTTAATTTTAGTTTATTTTATTTTATTTAGTTAAGGTTTAGGTTTAGGTTTAGTTTTCTTTTAGTTTAGGCTTAGCTTTTATTTATTTTAGTTTATGTTTAAGTATATATTTATTTTTATTTTTTTTAGGTTTAGTTTTTTTTAGTTTAGGGTTTGCATTTAATTTTTTATTTATTTTAGGTTTTATTTATAGTTTTATTTTTTAGGTTTATGATTTTATTTAGTTTTTATTATATTTCATTTTTATTTTAGGTTTAGTTTTTATTAAGGTTTTTTATTCTTAGGTTTATTTTATTTTTTAGTTCAGTTTAGTTTTTTCTTTAATTAATTTTAGTTTATTCTTATTTTTTATTTTATTTTATTTTTAGGTTTAGATTTAGGTTTTAGTTTAGGTTTTTATTTTATTTTATTTCTTCATTTTATTTAGGTTTAGGTTTTATAATTATTTTATTTTAAGGTTTAATTTAGTTTAGGTTTTGGTTTTTAGGGTTTATGATTTATGGTTTAGGGTTTTCGATTTAGGGTTTTAAGGTTTAGGGTTTAGGGTTTTGGGTTTTAATTTATAGTTTTAGTTTAGGAGTTTATAGTTTAGTTTTGAGTTTAGGGTTTAGAATTTTAAGGTTTAGGTTTAAGTTTAGGTTTAGGTTTAGAGTTCAAGTTTTAAACTTTAGGGTTTAGGAGATTATATTTAGGTTTTAGTGTTTAGGGTTTAGATTGTTAAGTTAAGGTTTAGGTTTAGGTTGAGATTTAGTTTAAGTTTAGGTTTAGTTAGGTTTTGTTTTAGGTTTAGTTTAGTTTTATTATTTGGGTTTAGGGTTGTAGGTTTAAGGTTGTTGGTTTAGGGTTTAGGGTTTAGGGTTCAGGGTTAGTTTTAGGGTTTTTGTTTAGCATTTAGGGTTTAGGATTTATGGTTTAGGGTTTAGGGTTTAAGGATTTTTCTAATAAAAAATTAAGTAAATTGATAGGTTTAGGTTTATTAGTTTATTTTTTATTTATTTTAATTTAATTTATTTTTTATTTTTATTTAGATTTATTTTTTTATTTAGTTTGGTTTTTTTAGGTTTATTTATTTTAGTTTAGGTTTTTTATTTTTATTTATTTTTTAGGTTTAGTTTTAGGTTATGTTTATTTTTTAGTTTAGTTTTATTATTATTTTATTTTTTAGGTTTAAGTTTTTTTTTCTTATATTTAGGTTTAGGTTTAATTTTTTAATTTATTTTTTTAGGTTTAGGTTTTAGGTTTTTATTTTATGTTTATTTTAGGTATTATTTTTTTAGTTTAGGTTTATTTTAAGTTTATTTTATTTTATTTAGTTTAGGGTTTAGGTTTCATTTATTTTAGGTTTAGGTTTATGATTTATTTATTTTAGTTTAGTTAATTTTAGTTTAGGTTTAGGTTTTTTGTTTATTTTATTTATTTTTATTTTAGGTTTAGTTTTATTTTTTAGTTTAGGGTTTGTGTTTTATTTTTTTATTTTTTAGGTTTTTATTTTGATGTTTAGGTTTTATTTAGTCTTTATTTTATTTAATTTTATTTTATGTTTATTTAATTTTTATTTTATGTTTAGTTTTTATTTTATTTATGTTTTTTTAGGTTTATTTTATTTTTTTAGTTTAGTTTAGGTTTTTATGTATTTTATGTTAGTTTAGCTTTCATTTTTTATAATTTATTTTATTTTTATGTTTAGGATTAGATTTAGGTTTAGGTTTAAGTTTAGGTTTTACTTTTATTTTATTTTACTTATTTCATTTAAGTTTAGGTTTATTTACTTATTTTATTTATAGGTTTCATTTAGTTTAGGTTTTGGTTTTTAGGCTTCTAGAGTTTAGGGTTTAGGGTTGTAAATTTTAGGATTTAGGGTTTAGGGTTTAGGGTTTAGGGTTTAGGATTTAGGGTTTAGGGTTTTAAGGTTTATGGTTTAGGGTTTAGGATTTAGGGCTATAGGTTTAGGGTTTAAGGTTTTTTTATTTATTTTAATTAAATAAGCTGGTAGGTTTACGATTACTTAGTTTATTTAGTTTATTTTTTATTTATTTTAGTTCTTTCTTCTTTTTATTTTTATTTATTTTAGTTTATTTTTTAGGTTTAGGATTAGGTTTTGGTTTATTTTTTGCTTTAGTTTAATTTTTATTTTATTTTTAATTAAGTTTATTTTATATTTTTACTTAGTGTTGTTTATTTATTTTAGGTTTATTTATTTTAATTTAGGTTTTCTACTTTAGTTTTTTTTTTGTTTAGGTTTAGGTTTAGTTTATTTTTTAGTTGAGTTCTATTTTTATTTTATTTTATAGGTTTAGGTTTTATTTTTTATTTTTAGGTTTAGGTTTAGGTTTTTTTTTATATTTTAGGTTTGGATTTTATATTTTTATTTTATGTTTATTTTTAATCTTTATTTTTTAGTTTAGGTGTTGGTTTATTTTTAGTTTATTTTATTTTATTTAGTTTAGGTATAGATTAGTTTTAGGTTTAGGTTTAAGTTTTATTTATTTTAGTTTAGTTTATTTTAGTTTCAGTTTAAGTTTTTTTATATTATTTATTTTATTTTTATTTAAGGTTTAGGTTTTTTTTTTCAGTTTATGATTTAGGTTTTTTTTTTAGTTTACGGTTTACGTTTTATTTTTTTATTTATTTTTAAGTTTTATTTTTAAGTTTATTTTTTAAGTTTAGGCTTTTATTTAGTTTTTATTTTATTTTATTTTATTTTAGGTTTATTTTATTTTTAGGTTATGTTTAGTTTTTATTTTATTTAGGTTTTTTATTTTTAGGTTTAGTTTATTTTTTAGTTTAGTTTAGGTTTTTATTTATTTTATTTTACTTTTTTTATTTTCTTATTTTTGGTGTAGATTTAGGTTTTAATTTAGATTTTTATTTTATTTTATTTTTTATTTTATTTTTAAGCTTCATTTAGTTAAAGTTTAGGTTTTTAGGTGTTTAGGGTTTAGGGTTTTTGGGTTTAGGGTTTGGGGTTTTAGGGTTTAGGTTTTATGATTAGGGTTTAGGGTTTAAGGTTTAGTGTTTAGGCTTTAGGGTTTGAGGTTTTTAGCATGTAGGGTTTAGGGTTTAGTGTTAGCTTAGGGTTTTGGGTTAGTTTAGGGTTTAGGGTTTAGGATTTATGGTTTAGTCTTTAAGATTTAGGGTTTTTACTATTTAGGGCTTAGGTTCTTGGGTTAGTTAAGAGTTTAGGGTTTAGATTTTAGGCTTTAGGGTTTAAGGTTAGGGTTAATGTTTAGGGTTTAGGGTTTAGGGTTTAAGGTTTAAGGTTTGGGGTTTACGATTTGGGGTTGTAGGTTTATGGTTGTAGGTTTAGGGTTTATGATTTAGGGTTTATTTTATGGTATAGGGTTTAGGGTTTGGGGTTTATAATTTAGGGTTTAGGGTTTAGGGTTTAGGGTTTAAGGTTTTGGGTTTAGGATTTTTTAACTTTTAAAATTAAGTAAACTAGTAGGTTTAGGTTTATTTAGTTTATTTAGTTTATTTATTTTTTTACTTTTAGTTTTTTATTTAGGTTTATTTATTTTAGTTTTGGTTTTTTATTGTAGTTTATTTTTTAGGTTTATGTTTATTTTTAAGTTTAGTTTTTTTTTTCTTTTTTTAGGTTTAGGTTTATTTTATTTTTTAGGTTTAGGTTTAGGATTTTATTTTATTTTTTAGGTTTAGATTTTGGGTTTTATTTTAGGTTTATTTTAGGTATTTTTTTGTTTAGGTTTAGGGTTATTTTTAGTTTATTTTATTTTATTTAGTTTAGAGTTTAGGTTTAGTTTATTTTTAGTTTAGGTTTAGGTATTATTTATTTTAATTTAGTTTATTTTAGCTTAGGTCTAGGTTTATTTTATTTTGTTTATTTTAGGTTTAGGTTTTTTTTTTAGGTTAGGGTTTACATTTTATTTTTTATTTATTTTTAGGATTTGTTTTTAGGCTTATTTTTTAAGTTTAGGGTTTTATTTAGTTTTTATTTTATTATATTTTAGGTTTATTTTATTTTTATTTTACATTTAGGTTTTATTTTATTTAGGTTTTCTATTTTTAGGTTTATTTTATTTTTTTAGTTTAGTTTTGGTTTTTATTAATTTTATTTTACTTTTATTTTTATTTTTTTATTGTATTATATTTTTAGATTTAGTTTTTAGTTTAGGTTTTTATTTTATTTTATTTTATTATTTCATTTAAGTTTATATTTTTAAATTTTTTTATTTTTAGGATTTATTTAGATTCGGTTTAGGTTTTTGGTTTTTAGGGTTTTTGGTTTAGGATTTAGGGTTTTGGGTTTATGGTTTGGGGTTTAGGATTTTGGGTTTAGGGTTGTAGGTTTTTAGTTTTAGGGTTTAGGGTTTAGAATTTAGGGTTTAGGGTTTAGGGTTTTTGGGTTTAGGGTTTAGGGTTTAGGCTTTAGGGTTTAGGATTTAAGGGTTTTGGGTTTAAAGTTTAGGGATGTAAGTTTAGGATTTAGGGATTAGGGTTTATGGTTGGTTTTAGGGCTTAGGACTTAGGGTTAGGTACTTTCCTATATATGTTTATATTTTTTTTATTTAGAGTTTTGGGTTTAGGGTTTATTAAGATTTAGGGTTTAGGGTTGTAGGTTTAGGGTTTAATGTTTAGGGTAAGTTTTAGGGTGTAAGGTTTTAGGCTTTAGGGTTTAGGGATTAGGTTCTGAGTTTAGGTTTAGGATAGTTTAGGGTTTTAAGGTTTAAGCTTGGGGTTTAAGATTTAGAGTTTAGAGTCTTTTTTTTAAAATTAAGTATACCAGTAGGGTTAGGTTTTGGTTTAGGGTTTAGGGTTAGTTTTAGGTTTTAAGTTTTAGGGTTAGAGTTTTTTTTTATTTTTTTTTTGTTTTTTATTTATTTTGGATTTAGGGTTTAGGGTTGTAGGTTTAAGATTCAGGGTTTGAGGTTTATGGTTTAGGGTTTAGGATATAAGGTTAAAGGTTTTTTTTTCTAAATTAAGTAAACTGAATTGTTAGGTTTATTTACTATATTTAGTTTATTTTTTATTTATTTTAGTTTACTTTATTTTTTATTTTTATTTAGGTTTATTTTTTATTTAGTTTAGTTTATTTATTTTAGGTTTGTTTATTTTAATTTAGGTTTTTTATTTTAGTTTATTTTTTAGGTTTAGGTTTAAGTTTAGGTTTAGGTTTATTTTTTAGCTGAGTTTTATTTCTATTTTATTTTTTAGGTTTAGGTTTTATTTTTTATTTTAGTTTTTTAGGTTTAGGTTATAGGTTTTTATTTTAGGTTCATTTTTTAGGTTTATTTTCATTGTTTAGGTTTAGGATTATTTTTAGTTTATTTTATTTTATTTAGTTTAGGATTAGGTTTAGGCTTAGTTTATTTTAGGTTTAGGTTCAGGTTCTATTTATTTTACTTTAGTTTATTTTATTTTAGGTTTAGGTTTATTTTATTTTGTTTATTTTACTTTTATTTTAGGTTAAGTTTTTTTTAGTTTAGGGTTTAGGTTTTATTTTTTATTTATTTTTAGATATATTTTTTAGGTTTAGGTTTTTATTTAGGTTTTATTTTATTTTATTTTAGTTTTAATTTATTGTTATTTTATGTTTAGTTTTTATTATATTTAAGTTTTTTATTCTTAGGGTTATTTTAATTTTTTAGTTTAGTTTAAGTTTTTATTTATTTATTTTAGTTTATTTTTATTTTTATATTTTATTATATTTTTAAGTTTATGTTTAGGTTTTAGTTTAGGTTTTTATTTTATTTTATTTAGGTTTAGGTTTTTTTTTATTTTATTTTTAGGTTTTATTTAATTTAGGTTTAGGTTTTTAGGGTTTTAGGGTTTGGGGGTTAGGGTTTAGGGTTTAGGGTTTAGGATTTAGAGTTTAAGGATTAGGGTTTACTATTTTGGGTTTAGGGAGGGTTTAGGGTTTAGTGTTTAGGCTTTAGGGTTTAGTGTTTTTAGGGTTTAGGATTTAGGGTTTAGGGTTTTCTTTTTATAAACTAAAAGGATTTAGGGTTAAGTTATTATAGTTAGTTTAGTTATTGTTATTAAGTTTTAATTTTATTATGTTTATTTGTTAATTATTAGTATATTTAGGGTTTAGGTTTATTAGTTTAGTTTATTATTATTATTATTATTATTATTTTAGTTATTAGTTTTTATTTTGGGGTTTATTTTATTTTATGTTTAGTCTTTATTTGGGGTTATTGTGGTTTAGTGTTTTTTAGCTTTGTTTTAGTTTTTGGTTTTTATTTGGTTTTAGTTTAGGGTGGTTTTATTAGTTTTAGTTAGGTTTTTAGTTTAGTTATTATTTAGTTATTAGTTTAAGGTTTATTTTAGTTTTGGGTTTTATTAGTTTTATTTTATTAGTGTTTAGTTTATTTATTTTATTTTATTAGTTTTTAGTTTATTAGTCATTGTTAGTTTAGATAGTTTTTAATAGGCTTATGGGGTTCAATTTTAGTTTAGTTTATTAGTTTAGCGGTTTTAGGTTTTTAGGTTTGTTTAGTTTTAGTTTTACTAATATTGGGTTATATTGGTTTGGTTTTATTAGTTTATGGTTTAGTTTTATTATTTATTAGTTTATTATTATTATTATTATTATTTTATTAATTAGCATAGTTTATTTATTAGGTTTTTTTGGTTTTAGTTAGTTTATTAGGTTTTAGTTATTATTATTTGTTTTAGTTATTTTTATTAGTATTAGTTTTTAGGTTTATCATTAGTTTTATTTTTATTTATTTAGTTAGTTTTATTTATATTAGTTAGGTTTTATTATTAGTTATTAGTTTATTATTTATTTTATTATTATTATTAGTTTATTTTATTTTTATTAGGTTTGGGTTTAGGGTTTATGGTTAGCTTAGGGTTTAGGGTTAGATGAAGGTTTAGGGCTTTAGGGTTTAGGCTTTAGGCTTTAGGGTCTAGGGTTTAGGGTTAATTTAGGGTTTAAGCTTTAGGGTTTTAGTGTTTAGGGTTTAGGGTTAGGGTTAGGGTTTATGGTTTAGGGTTTAGGGTTTAGGGTTTAAGGTTTAGTGTTTAGGGATTAGGGTTTAGGTTCAAGGTATAGGGATGCAGGATTAGGGTTGTTGGTTTAGGGTTTATGGTTTAAGGATTTGGGTTAATTTTAAGGTTTAGGGTTTAGGATTTAGTGCTTAGGGTTTAAGGTTTAGAATTTTTTTTAAAAAATTAAGTAAACCGCTAGGTTTAGGCTTATTTAGTTTATTTTATATTTATATTTAGGTTAAATTTATATTTTTATTTATTTTATTTTTATTTATTTTAGTTTAGAATTTTTATTTTAGTTTATTTTTTAGGTTTAGGTTTAGTTTTATGTTTATTTTTTAGTTTAGTTTTATTTTTATTTTATTTTTTAGGTTTAAGTTTTATTTTTTATTATTAGCTTTAGGGTTTAGGTTTTTATTTTATTTTTTTAGGTTTAGGTTTTATGGTTTTATTTTAGGTTCATCTTTAGGTTTTATTTTCTAATTTATGTTTGGGTTTATTTTTAGTTTATTTTATTTTATTTTTTTTTGGGTTTAGGTTTAGTTTATTTTAGGTTTAGGTTAAAGTTTTATTTATTTTAGTTTCATTTATTTTACTTTAGGTTTAGGTTTATTTTATTTGTATTATTTTACATTTAGGTTTTTTTATTTATTTATTTTTAGGTTTATATTTTAGGATTAGGTTTTTATTGTATTTTAGGTTTATTTTATTTTATTTATTTTTTGTTTAGTTTTTATTTTATTTAGGTTTTTTATTTTTAGGTTTATCTTCTTTTTTTAGTTTAGGTTTAGGTTTTTATTTAGTTTATTTTAGTTTACTTTTTATTTTTTATTTTATTTTTTTAAGTTTAGTTTCAGGTTTAGGTTTTAATTAAGGTTTTTATTTTTATTTTTATTTTATTTTATTTAGGTTTATTTATTTATTTTATTTTACAGTTTCATTTAGTTTAAGTTTAAGTTTTTAGGTTTTTACGATTTAGGGTTTAGCATTTTGGGCTTTGGGATTAGTGTTTGGGGTTTTAGGTTTAAGGTTTAGGGTTGAAGGTTTTAGGGTTTAGGGTTTACAGTTTAGGGTTTATAGTTTAGGGTCTTAGGGTTTAGGGTTTTGGGTTTAGGGTTTAAGGATTAGGGTTGTAGTTTATGGTTAGTTTCAGGGTTTAGGTTTAGGGTCTTTTTATTTTTTATTTTTTTTATTTTTTTATTTTATAAAATTAAGAAAAATGGTAGGTTTATGTTAATTTAGTTTACTTTATATTTATTAGGTTTAAGTTTAGGTTTAGGTTTAGGTTTAGGTTTAAGTTTCAGTTTAGGTATTCTTTATATTTAATTTATTTTTAAATTTTTTTTATTTTTTTTATTTTTAGGTTTTATTTAATTTAGGTTTGGGTTTTTAAGGTTTAGGAATTAGGGTTTAGGGTTTAGGGTTTCGGGTTTGGGTTCATCGTTTAGGGTTTAGGGTTGTTGGTTTTAGTGTTTAGGGTCTAAGGTTTACGGCTTAGGGTTTAGGGTTTTATGGTTTATGCTTTTAAGATTTAGGGTTTAGGGTTAAAGTTTAGGGTTTAGAGATTAGGGTTTAGGGTTTCTTAGGGTTTATGATTTAGGTTTTTGGGTTGTAAGTTTAGTATTATAGGTTTAGGGTTAGTTTTACGGTTTAGGGCTTAGGGTTTAGGGTTTTTTCTTAAAAAATTAAGTAAATAGGTAGGTTTAGGTTTCTTTAGTTTACTTAGTTTAATTTTTATTTATTTTAGTTTATTTTTTTATTTAGGTAAATTATTTATTTTTATTTAGTTTAGTTTATTTTACTTTATTTTTTTGGTTTAGGTTTAAGTTTAAGTTTATTTTTTAGTTATTTTATTTTTTTTTATTTTAGGTTTAGGTTTTTAAGTTTTAAGGTTTTTTGGGTTTAGGGTTTAGGGTTTATGGTTTAGGGTTTAGAGTTTAAGGTTTAGGGTTTTAGGGTTTTAGGGTTTAGGGTTTAGGGTTATGGTTTAGAGTTTAGGGTTTAGTGTTTAGGGTTTAAGGTTTAGGGATTTTAGGGTTTTGGGTTAAGGGTTTAGGGTTATGGGTTTGGCATTTAAGGTTTTAGGGCTTATTGTTTAGGGTTTAGGGTTTAAGGTTTAGGGTTTAGGATTTAGGGTTTAGGGTTTATGGTTTAGGTTTAGGTTTAGGTTTCAAGTTTTAGTTTAGGTTTTATAGTTTAGTGTTTAGTATTTGATTTAAGGTTTTAAGTTTTAAGTTTATAGGTTTATGCTTATAGTTTAGGTTTTATATAGTTTTAAGGTTTATAGTTTGAGTTTAAGGTTTAAAGGTTTAGGATTTAGAAGGTTTAGTTTTAGGATTTAGATTTAGTTTAAGTTTAGGTTTAGGTTTATTTTGTTATTTTATTTTATTTTACATTTAAGTTTTGAACTTTTAAGTTTAAGGTTAAGGTTTAAGGTTTAGGTTTTAGGATTTAGATTAAGGATAAGGTTTAAGGTTTAGGGTTTAGATTTAAACTTTAGATTCTGATTTTAAGGTTTAAAGTTTAGGGTTTAGTATCTAGGGTTTAGGGTTTAGGGTTTAGAATTTTAGGTTTAGGGGTTTAGTGTTTAGGCTTTATAGTTTAGGGTTTAACATTTAGGTTTAGGTTTAGGGTTTTAGGGTTTATTTTAAGTTTAGGTTAATTTTAATGTAGTTTAGTTTAGGTTTTATTTAGTTTAAGTTTAGGAAGGTTTATTTTAATTTATTTTATTTTTATTTTTTATTTAGGTTTATTTTTTATTTTTATTTAATTTAGTTTATTTATTTTAAGTTTATTTATTTTATTTTATTTTTCAGGTTTAGGTTTAGGTTTAAATTTAATTTTTAGTTGAGTTTTATTTTTATTTTATATTTTTAGGTTTATGTTTTTTTAGTTTTTATGGTTTTTATGGTTTAGGGTTTAGGGTTTAAGGTTTAGGGTTTAGGGTTTTGGGTTTAGGATTTGTGTTTAGGTTTAGGAGTTTAGTGTCGAGTTTAGGGAGGGTTTAGTGTTTAAAATGTTTTAAGTTTAGGGGTTTTGAGATTTAGGTTTTAGGGTTTAGGGTTCAGGGTTTAAGGTTTAGGGTTTAGGATTTAGGGTTTAGAGTTTTGTGTTTGGGGTTTAGGGTTTTAGAGCTTAGGGTTTAGGCTTTAGGGTTTAAGTTTTATGGTTTAGCTTTTAGGTTTAGGGTTAAGGTTTTAGCTTAGGGTTTTTTAGGGTTTAGGGTTTAGGGTTGTAGGTTTAGTGTTGTAGGTTTAGGGTTTATGGTTTAGGGTTTAGGATTAGTTTTAGGGTTTATGGTTTAGGGTTTAGGCCTTAGGGTTTAGGGTTTAGGGTTTAGGATTTAAGGGTTTTCTTTTAAAATAAATATTTAGGTTTATTAGTTTACTTAGTTTATTTTATTTTTTAATTTTGGTTAGCTTTATTTTTCATTTAGTTTATTTATTTTTTATTTTTTAGGTTTATTTATTTTAGGTTTACTTTTATTTTAGTTTATTTTTAGGTTTTGGTTTATGTTAAGGTTTATTTTTTTATTGAATTTTATTTTTATTTTATTTTTAAATTTTAACTTTTTAGGTTTTTAAGGTTTGTTGTTTAATGTTTAGGGTTTAAGGTTTATGGTTTATGGTTTAGGGTTTAGGGTTAGGGTTTAGGGTTTAGGGTTTAGGGTTTAGTGTTTAGGCTTTAGGGTTTAGGGTTTTTAGGGTTTAGGGTTTAAGGTTTAGGGTTTAGGGTTTAGGGTTTTGTGTTTTGTCTTTGGGGTTTAGTGTCTAAGCTTTAGGGTTTTTAGGGTTTAGGGTTTATGGCGTAGGATTTGTATTTTATGGTTTAGGGTTTTGGGGTTTAGGATTTAGGATTTAGGGTTGTAGGTTTAGGGTTTAGGGTTAGTTTTAGTATTTATGGTTTAGGGTTTAGGGTTTAGGTTTTAGGGTTTAGGGTTTAGGGATATAGGGTAGGCATTAATGTTGTATTCTCTAAAATATGTTGTAAGCATTAGTGTTGTATTCTCTAAGTGTAGAAGGATTCAGTTTAACATTAAAGGTTGATTTCACTTGAAGTAGTTTAATTGATTTGAGAATTTTAATTTGTGTTTTCTTTTGTTTCATTTGATTACACTTAGCAACAGTGTTATAAAGAGAGGAAAAGAGGATTGCCCTCTTTCATCCTTACCTTAAGTCACTTTCTAATGTATATTAATTTTATTTAGTTCTTTTTAGTGATCGGCTTATTAAATGATTAAATTAATCCTAAGTTTAGGTTCACTTTAAAATATTCCTATTTAATTGAAAGGCATCACATGATTAATTTTTTATTACTACCATGCATGATCTATTAAATCATTCCTTTCCATATACACATATAATGCAGAATGTTTAGAAATATTGTTTGATTGAATGCTGTAATTTTTCCAAATTCTTATGCAAAACAAGTCAATTGTTTGTGTTGTTGTTAATTTAAAGTGGTTATCAAATTCTTTGTTTTAGGCATTTTGTTAAAAGAGGAATGTCAATTACATATTTAAATTTGTATACATGACTGGGTTCTCATAAATTAATTTGCAAATTATATTTTGTTTGGGTGTGAGGAAGTAAAGTAAATTAAATTAAGTTGTAGAATTTTTGCTTTGAGTGGGATTTTTTTTATTAATTAAAAATTAATAAATTAATATATAAAATATAAATATTTTATAAATAAAATTACTTAATTAAAAATTATTATATATTTATTTAAAGTGAAAAATTAGACAATATGATGTATATATTTGAACTCATTAAATAAATTTATTTTAAGGATTTTTATGTAATTTAAAATATTTTTTAAATTTGCTTTCATATGAAATATATATTAAAATTACCATTAAGTCTTGAGGTTTAAAAAGAAATAATGCGATTCTTTTACATAACCATTAAGGTCTACATTTGATGCATAATAATTTCATACATCAAACCCTAAATTTATGAAATAAATTTTAACAAATTTACAGACATTCTATGAGATCAAAATATTATACATACGCCAATAAACTATATCTCTATATTTTCTTAAAAAAAGTATATATAAAAATTGAAACTAAACAAATTTCTATTTAAAACTTATAAATAATTTAGATAAATTGAAAGTGTGATCCAAGAAATGAGATTTTTAATACACAATATTTAGACACTTTAATCAAATTTAAAGAAACTAAAAATAAAGATAACACAATTATGACAACTAAAATAGCGTAGTATGATCGTGGGAGTATCAGTAAGTCAAGAGATCTTAGTCACCATCGATGTAGTTCTTTCACAAGATCCTTATCAGTTAATACTACTAAAACAATTCCATGAATGAGGCCCCTCATGCATTTTATGGTATTTTGCTCTTCTGATCGGAATTGAATAAGCACAATAGTTCTGCACAAGGCTGAGATAAGACTTCAGGAAGTCTTCTTCTCGATAGTTAGCCACCATAATGTAGAAAAGTATGACAGATTTATCTTTATGGCTTTGATGCATTCAATTCAAGTACATCCACCAAATTGTTGAAGGGGAACAACATAATTTTCTTTGGTTTATACCTCTGCGGCAATGCGAATTGCCAGGCCATCTTCTCTGGATTCGATTTCAAGTTTTGGGTCTACCGAAAGAGAAATGCTTCTTGGGCTCTTGTCGAGGAATGTTCATCCTCAAGTTCATTTCATAGGCATCCATCATCATGACATGAGCAGTGATGCTTGAAGCGCAAGCTTTCTCTTTTTAACACCATGGTAGAAGAACCTGGATTGCCATAAACCACATTGAGCATGGCAGAACAAAACCTCGAATTGCACCCCTATTGGTCAAAAAAGGAACATGAGAAGTTTTAAGTGGAATGAAAACAAGAATAATAACAAAAAGAAGCCTTTATCCCACTACAATTCATGAATGAATTCTTCTTCTACATTGTGTCTATCTCATTTAATTATAATAAAATCAGATCATTTTTATGCATCCTAATCGAAGTCTTTTAGGTCTACCTCTATCTTTCTTAACATAGGAATCTAATACATCTAATCTCCTAATTAGATCATCGGATGGCCAACGTCTTATATGAGGTGACACTCACATATGCCCCTAGAGCAACTCTTAACTATATTTGTTTATATTCATCTTGCATTTTGTCTAATGAAAATAAAAAAGAGAACTTCAAATTTAAAATGGTGTTATCAAAAACTTGCCTTATGCGGGCAAGAGCCCTGGATAGTGCTCAAGATGACAAACATTGAATTAACTCCTGTGTGTGTGTCATATAATTGAAATTGGGAAGAAATTAAATTGCAAAAAAATGAAGCATAAAAGAATACATGGAATGGAAGTTAAACCTTTGCATCTCCTTCATTTCATCACTGAAATAGAGGATAATCAACCTGCGTAAGAATAAATGATGAGAAGAGGTAGGTATGCTTGGATATTTCTCACTCCAGAGGAGAAGCTTCGCAAAACCTTCCCCGAGAATAGAACGAAGACTTTCATCATCACCTAAAAGGTTAATCATCATTGTCTCATCAGAGAACCACCACCAAAAACAAGTAATTCATTAATGTTAATTTCTATTTAGACAATGAAAACAAGATCAATACAAATAGATAAGGAAATATAGAACAATAAGTCCTACACCAATCCTCAAAATGACTGCATTATTTTGATCTCGAAGGCTTGCTGCAACTAAAACATCACATCCCTACAAAGTAGATGAGATAATATTTCCAAATTACTAACATTGCACTTCTTCAAATGACAAAAAAAAATTCTCTCTTCTTTTCTACCCTATTTTGAATAGATCAAAGCATGTAAATATTATAATTTTACATGTTTCAGAGGTTATCGGTGCTTACATTTTCTGAAAGAATATGAATTTCAACATCACTATTTCTATGAGATTTTTGAGCTGGTTTCTTTCCATCTGCAGAAGCATAATCTCCCTCCTGTAATAAGTACTTTCATCAATATCAATTCCATTATGACTAGAAAAAATAGAGAAAGCAAAGGATGAATTCATTTATTTGATGCCTGGTCCTCAGTAACTGCACAAAAGAGTAAAAATGAATTAACAGTATAAATTTAATCCTAGTCTTAGATTAATCATAAACTATAATGGCAAGAAATATTCTTAAGAAAATAATTTTCTTAAACATTTCATTTACTTAAAATGCAAAAAAAAAAGTTAATAAGAGATTAAATTATTTTAAAATTTTAAATTTAATTGTCATCTATGGGCTAAGATTGCACATAATTTATATCAATTAATATAACTTGTTGCAACAATAATATAAATAGTAAACAAATGAATATAATAAAACAATTTAATAATAACGAAGAAAATTTTAATTGATTAAAGGGTTGATGTTAAACATTAAAGACGATATTCAAAAGCGCTTATGGATGGACATTTTATGCACTTCTAGTAATTGGAGATTTCTAATGTCACAGTCTGCATGATGGAACAAAGCAAAACAACCATTTTCAAACTTGTGTTCTAGTTATTATTAGCCCATGCTTACCCCATTTTTGCTTTCTTTAATAACAAAAAAACTAATCCTATAAAAGTTGACTTGGATATTGACCTTAATGATCGCTAATTGTAGTATATTTTTTTCTACTTCCTTCCAATTTTCTTGAGACATAAAACAAGAATCTCCATGCAAAGAGAAAGTATATATACATTTTGAAATGCAATTAAACATCACAATCAACATTGCATGAATTCATTCTAAACGGCACAATCAAAATCAATACAAAAAAAACTACCATAATTATTCATCAAAGAGAGAGATAAGATATATTGTTGAAGTAAAATGAGCATTACCTTCCTTGGCAAGTTTGATGCCTGGTCCTCAGTAACTGCACAAAAGAGTAAAAAAGAATTAACAGTATAAATTTAATCAGCAAGTTTTACAAAATCCAAGAATTACAACTACATGTTATCTTATCAGTTATCACACAATTGGATGATTTCCATTTAGCATCCAATCTACAAAGCAAATCATGAGGTTTCATTTTTTTTAGCTTTCATATATAAAAGAGAAAGCACAAAATGAAGAACTGTAAGAGGTTTAAACCCTTGAATCCCTAACAATGCAAGTAATCCCATTTCATCTGCCAGACGCTTTCTCCTTCACCTTTATTCTTCCCACCAATCGATACCTCTATCCACCGTAAAACCTCTTTGATGGTTGTACCTCTCTCCGGTATCAACCTTCCTTCTGATAATATTCCACTCTTGGCAACGTCAAAATCATTTCTCTTAAAGAACTGTCTAAACTCCTCAATCCTTCTTCCACTTGGTTGAGGGGAGAAAGGGAAGGAGAAGAATAAAATAATAACTAAAATGCAGAAATTAAGAAATTGACAGTGGGAGAAGGAAAATGAGAAACAAATAAGTGGAGAAAGGGAGGAAAAGGGATGTACCTAATCTCGAATATGGAAGAGTTCTAAAGATTCTCAAACCAGGGTTCCGTGCACGAAAAGAATCTAAAATTATTGAGCAATGTCGAGGCGATCCCACCTCCCACCATCACAGGGTTTGTGGCTCTATTCTCTCACCGGAGGGTATCTAACGCGGTATGCGAAAAGATTATAGCGAGGCGGTTCTATTGTTATTGGTCATTTAGAAAACAAGAATTTTTGGAAAGGAATTTCAAATACCGTAAATTTAACATAAGGAGAATTGCTTATGGGAAAATTAATTGATTACATTACACCTACTTTACAGACCAAATAGCCCCTTAATGTAAAATGGGATTTTCATGCACTAATCACATATACATATACATGTACAAAGATATAAGAAAGTACATTTCATTGATAAACTAAGGAAGTGAGGTAATCAAATGACCTCGTTGGGGCTAACTAAAGCCTTGTATTCCCAGGATGTCCAGACTATATACTTGCTTTTCTTAGACACACATGGATTTATACATAAGCGAGGGAAAGAAAATAATGCAAAGATTGTATATTTTGTTTGATTGAATTAAAGCTCTATCTAAATTATAATGTTGAAATATATAAGAATGAAATCAAATGGGTACATGTCATTGTTAAACCAGAGAAGTGAGGTAATCAAATGGCCTCCTTGGGGCTAGCTAAAGCCTCGTGTTCCCAGGATGTTTATACTATATACCCACTACCATTCAATCTTATATAAATCAACACATGAATAGAGGAAAGAGAACTCATCATTCTTACACTTAAGCTATAAGTACATGCATTTCTTATGTATTTATAACTAGCATCATAACACATATTATTATTCATTTATAAGCTTTTGAAAAATACATTGGGATTTAATAGTGATAATAACCATGCATTTATTAAATTAAATCAACACATGCAAGCTTACATAAAAGAAAATTCATTTTATTATACTTGATTTTGAAAAGATGGATGCATGAATTCAAATGACATACCAAATTTCACATGATTGGAAAGAGGATAATCAAATATAAGCATGTGATTCATTCAACCAAACTAGTTTTTAAAGACAATCAAATCAAATAAGATTATTTAAAGCAAACCAAAGCTTCTTTAATTAAGTTTTGGATTTAATTTGATTTAAAGAGGAGAAGGGAAATCATTACTTATTGTTTTAAAGCCATTCCCATATTAATGATTTGATTTAATTTAAGGAAATGTAATTAAGTTAATTTTATGGGTTAATTAAGTTGAACCCCTAATTAGATGAATTAATTACCCTTACCTATATCACCTTAAAGTAATTAACTAAGTAATTATAAGACAATATGATATGCATGGAAAATAAACTTGCAATGATCTAGGAAATAAAAGGGGCCTAATGTAATTGGCTCATGATTTATATTTATTTATATTAAGGGTCTTAATTAATTACTCGTATGGTTTTCCCCACAAGTGGACTAACCATAATTTCATTGAACCTAAAGATCTACCCCATGATTTAATTAATTAAGGTCTGATGTAATTATGATTTCAATTTGATAAAGTGATTTAATTTAATTAATTTAAATCTTAATTTAATTTCATTTTAAAAAAGGGTGAAATGAACTTAGGAAAGGGGTCCCAACCATATTCCTTAGTTCACTTACTATTGAATAATGATTAATAAACTTAATTAACCAATTTGTTACTATTCATGGGATTAATTAATCATTAATTAACTTAAAGAGTAAAGGTTTAATTAGTCAATTTTCTAATTAAGTGAGCAAATCCCAAGAAAATCATGGGAGGTAGAGGTCATCTGATTAAATTAATCCATAAAATTTAGGATTAATTGCTAAAGTAATTTATAAGTAATTAAGTTGACTACTTTTGTAATTAAACCATAATTTCTATTCAAAATTAGTTAAGATCATTTTTAATTAATTCTCCTCTGGAATACCTTTAAAATGAGTATTTATTTGCATTTTTTATTTCTTTATGATTTTTAGAAGTTTAAGACATTAAAAATGATTAATTAAGCATAATTAAAGCCTAATCCTATTAGGGCCATGTGGCGCATTGATGTGGCATGCATTCCACATGGAACTATAGGATTGGCTACTTAAAACTTAGCCAACTCAGCGCCTACGTGGCAGCGACAGATGCGCTTTCTCCTCCATCTTTCGATCTAAGATCAGATGGCTACGATTAATCCCATAGCTTAATAAGATTAAATCAGATTGATCTAGCATATTTAATCATGATGGTCCATTCCAATCACGCGGAACAGATGGTGTATGATCTAACATCACTCAAGTGAGGGTGAATGGAGTCCATCTACCATTGCTCATTTGATCTACCCGAAGCTCATCAACTCCAAAAAAGGATCCCACACCTTCATGACATTGTTTGGAGGGGATCCAACAGTCAAGATCACACAAGATGCAAGTTTTCTTCAAAAAGCTCTGACCTATTTTTGCCTAAGGATCAATTTTGGAAGCATACCTTGCTAGAGCTCAAGACCGATGGCTCAAATGATTGAGGAAGCTTCATCTAGCGGAGATGAAGCCTTGTTGAGCATTAATTGGATCAAGTCCTTGAGGTTCACTCTAAAGGCCATAGACTAACGATTTGGAGCTCAGCTTTGATTGAAGTCCCACCTCACATGCTCAGGAAGCTTTGGAGATGATTTGTTCTTGCTCGATGAGGCCTAAGGAAGGTGCAAAGTTAATTTGAGATGGATTAATGGGGAAGAAGAAAATGGGAGTGTCCTACGGGATGACGAGAATGGCATTTTTGATCGAGGAATGAGCTTTGAATCTTAGGAATGGCTCTAGGCTCATCTTGGTAGCTAGGCTAAATGATTTTTGTGTATGTTTGAGTGGAAATGAGTGGAGTATACCCCTTCATCTTAGATGTGGGATGGTTTGGCTTCTAGTGGCTAATGTCCATCTCAAGGAGTCATGGTGTGGGAGGAGGTGAGTTAGCTTGGCTTGGTTGGTTGAAGGTGTGGAGGAGGCTACCAAGGAGGAATCACGGGAGTCCTATGGGTTTCAAATGCTCCAATGGGGAGGGTGAGGTGATTTCACTTCCCATGGGTCATGGTAGACCCAATCGCCCCTTGGGTTATGTTGGGCAGTGTCCTTGGTGTCTAGGTGGACCATTGGGAGTACTAAGTGACCAAGGAATGGAAATGTTCACTTACCTTTGTAATTTTTCTCATTTTATGCCCTTAACCCAAGGGTAGAATGATCATTTAGCATTATATTTGATTTGGAATGATTTTAAATGAGCCAAAAGTGGGTTAGCTTAAGTTTCAAGTCAATTGGAGTTGATTTGGTTAGGTTTGGCTCAATTTGACTCATTTAGGTCAAATTGGGTTAGGTTGGGTCAAGTTGACCAATTGGTTAAATTAAGTCAAATCAAGGGTTGGGTTAAGTTTATTTGATCATTTTGGATGTTTGGTTCAATTGGTTTGGTTTAGTTTGGCTTAGATTTAGTTTTGGCTCATTTGAATTCATTTGGGTCAAATGGATTAAGTTAATCAAATTGGCCAAATTGGCTTGGGTTGGTGTTGGTTGTTAAGTTGACCAATTAAAGATGATTGTAGCTTTGGTTTCAATTAATTTGGATTTGGTTTTGATTTAGGCCAACTTGAACCTTTAGGTCAATTTGGGCTAAGTAGGTCAATTGGGTTCAATTGGGTCTAATCATTACTTTCGTCATGTTCAATAATCAATTTGGAATGAAATTGAGTGATTGGTTGCAATCAATTTGGTTTATATTTTGATTTGACCCAATTTGGTTTTTAAGGACAATTTGGGTCAACTTGGGTCAAGAGGACCAATTGGGTTTGGTTTGACTCAATTGGAGGTCAAGTCATATTCAAATATTGATTTTGATTTGGTATGAATCATTGGTTTCAGGGATTTGGCTTAGTTACAATTTGGCTAGTTTGGATTCATATGGGTTAAGAGGTTGACTTGGACCAAGTTAACTTTGACCTAATTGATAATTGATCAACCAAGGGTGATCAACAATCATGATGGGAGGTTTTGATGTTCGTTCAATCCAATTTGGGTAGGATTAGAACTTGTCAAATAGGTCAAATTGGCCACTTTCAAGTGGACCAAGGGTTTAGTTGGCATGATTTTGGGTTGAGTTTGATTTAGTTGAGTTTATATATGGATTTGGGATTGATATATAAATTCAACTACAATTGGCTTGGGTTAATGGATTTTAGTTCATTTGAAGATTTCAAGTCAAAAGGGTTAAGTTTGGTTTGACTTGGGTTGATTTTGGGCTTGATGATTGTAGATTTCATTTATATTTGTGAATATGATTGAAGGTATGATTGATTCATGAGAAAATCAATTGAATTTGGGTTTTGGAATGAAGGAATTTGGCTGTCCATGGAGTGAGTTATGTGGCTTAGTTTGGATTTTGATATTGGTTTGATTTAGTTTTGATGATTTAAATGTATATTTCATTTAAATTTGTGAAGATGATTGAAAATATGATTGATTTGTGAGAAACTCAATTGAGTTTGACTTGATTTGGATTAAGATTTGGCAAAAGTCCATGGGATAGGTCATATGGTGAAGGGTTTTGATTTAATTTGATTTAGTTTGATTTAGTTTTGATCATTTGAATGTAGATTTGATTTATATTTAGAAGATGATTGATGATATAAATTGATTATGAGAAAATTAATTTATTGGATTGATTTGGATTAAGATTTGGCTAAGTCCATGGATAGGTCATATGGCTTAGAAGGGTTTCAAGTTTGGATTTGATCATGGGCTTCAATCATTTGGTTTTGGAATTTGGGTTTGGATTTGGATTTGAATTTGATGTTTGAATTGAACTTGAGGTTTAGTTTGAGAAGGTAAATATGGATTGGATTTGGGATATAGGGTAGGTGGATTATCCTAATCCCTAAGGCATAACCTAATCATATGGTTAACCCTTCTAAGTCTTTAGGCTTAGGTTAAGTATTTACCTAATTGTTAGAAGTGTCTTATGACTAGGGAAGTGTTAGTGTCTATAAAACTCTTAAGTCGAAGATGGGAAGATTGAATCCACACTCCAAAAGTGAGGTCAACAAGCCTTAGGCTCCATAATGTTGCTCTTGGGGATAGATGATTGGAAGACCGAAGCCAAGTTTCACATTATAGACTCGGATACATCTTTGAATGCTTTGCTTGGGAGACCATGGATACATGAGAATAACATAGTTTCATCCTCTCTACATCAGTGTATGAAGTTCGTGAGAGGTGGAACCATCTACTATGTCAAAAGAGATCTCAAGCCATTTACAGTTCACGAGATCTATTCTCACAAACTTGGCCAAAGTTTAAAAATAAATAAAAAAAATGAAAAAAGAAAGAGAAAAAGAAAAATAAAAAGAAAATAGAAAAAGAAAAAGAAAATAAAAGGGAGCGAAAATAGACTTGGAAAAGGAAGTGGAGCCTGACATTAGATTCCACCCACATTCTCCAAACATATGGGTAGGATGACCACTCCACCAAGAGGAAGAGGCCGCCTGTGAGGTAGTCCTTGGGGTGGAAAACCTCCTTATTGGCCACCCAATAGAAGATATGTCCCAACTACCAAGAGTACACCTACTATCATATATACTTAGAATCTAGCTCATAGGATGAGTCTTATATGGTTAGCACACTAGCCAGCTCTTCTCAGCAGTAGATTCCCTTGGAGGTGACACTTGATCTAGATAATGATGAAGATCAGGTTCCAAAGCAAAGCATAAATGTATCCACGTCTATATGTGAAACAGTGAGGCATCAGTTGGGAACCTTAGCTCTAACCCCACTTTCCTCTTAAAAAGCTGAGGATTTGGTAGTTAAGGAAGCCCCTAAGTCATCGACAGGTGTTAAGGCTCAGAGGTTCTTTCTAGGAGTATCATCCTCAAGTCAAGAAGTTGATGTAGAACTTGAGGATGATTCATATAAAAAGTTAATAGAATTACCTTTTGATTGGTACTTGCCTTGTGTTTATAATTTAGCAAAGTAAAGGTTAATCCCACATACTTAGACAAAGCATAGGTTAGACTACTTCAAAAGAATATGAAAGAACAAATTCAAAGGCTCTCAATCAAGACTAGGACTAGGATTCAGTGTAGTGGGTCCAGTCAATGATGACGATTACTACTAAGTCATCACCAATCATTTGGAATCTGATAGGTTCTTTTCAAATCATATTAACTCATATGAGGAGCTATGCTTAGAAATTTCAGATGATCCAAATGATTTTTAAGTCAAAGATGCACCACCAGAGTTCATAGAAGAGATCAAGTCAACCACCGATGAGCTCACGAAAATCAACTTAGGAACTAAAGAAGATCCACTTCTACATACATCAGTTCTTTGTTGAATGAAATTGAAACTAATGATCTAGGAAGGTTATTGACAGAATTTAAGGACTGCTTTGCATGGAATTATGAAGAGATTTAGGTTAAAAAAAGTTGGGGTTTGAATCCGTTCTACCATTAGAAGTCCAACTCCCATCACTAAGGATAGCTTTGGGTAGCAAGATGATAATAGAGTAGAATTCCAAGTTACGATTATAAAACCTTGAAAGTTTGGAGGAGAGATGTCTGCGGGCATCCCAAAATCTTGAGTTGTACAAAATAATTTAATCTTAAAAAAGTTGGTCAATCTAAGAGCTTTTCAAGTAGGAGAGATTATTTTATTTCTAAGGAGACTAATTATTGCCCATCGTAAGATGGGAGGCAAGTTTGAACCCACTTGGGAAGGCCATTTTGCCATAGAGAAGGCCTACCAAGGAGGATCTTATCAGCTTATTAATCATAAGAGAGAGCACCCAATGCTTCCAATCAATGTGCTCTACTTAAAGAAATATTATAAATCATGTTTGAAAATAATTATCATTAATAAAAATTCCATTTCAAATTTAATCTCTTCCATGTTAAAAGTATTCTTGTTTACGAATCTTCCACAATGTGTTTGGGGTAGGTGTAAAAAACCATAGTGGCATCCTATCCTTCATCGACATAAAATAAACACAAACTGTACACAAACATATAAAATAAACACATATCTTTTATGTCAGGTTACTCTGAGTTAAGATAACGCCCCCAACGGCACTTACTCAATCGATGCCGGTTGTGCTACCCTACTATTGTGTCACCCAAGTGGTCTTCTTGCTTTCGAGAATGTAAGTCTACTATGCTTTCCTTCCTTACTTGGCCACTGCACACTGACAAGCACCATATTAGTTTCATAAGCTTCAGTGCATTGCCGGTAAGCTACCTTATGTTGGCTTTGTTTAAGAGGATGTGAGTCTCTTATGCTTTCTTCTTGGATTAGCCTTCGTTCACTAACTTGGTCAAGTATATTTTAGGTTTAGGATAAGTCCTCTAGTGGCTCCTTCCCTCCTAGATGGTTTAAGTTTGGGTCTAATCCTTCCCTCGCCAGTAGTCACTCTAAGTCGATAGATCCGCCCCTACCAATGATAGACTATCCGATGATTAGTTCTTGGAAAGTTGTAAGCCTACACACTTTCTTTCTAGATTGATCACACCAACGGGCACCTTAGGTTGGTTAGTTCTCACTATGCTGATGGATACACCACTCATGCTGACAGATACACCTTAGGTTGGTTGGTTCTCACACCTTAAGATACACCACTCATGGCATATGTAAATCTACTATGATTTCTCCTTGAGTTGGCCACCGTACACCAATATGCTTTCTTTTCTAGTGCTTAGGATAACGCCCTTAGCAGCATCTCCCCCTATGGGCACTATATTTGGATCACATCCTTTGACCCCATTTAGACACTACTCAGGTTACTATTAGATTAGATAGTTCCCCTTTTTTAATAACCGCCCCTGCAATTGGAGAATCTGTCCTATGGATGTTAGATTCTCCCTTTGTCTAATGAATCTTAGATAGGTCAAGGCCGACATAGCCTTTTCTCAGTGTGGTCCCTCGTACACTAACAAGGTCCACACAAACATATAAATAAAATATATATTCACTTGTTGATTAGGAGGACACCCCTAGCGATACCTTTTCCAAAGCAATCATCCTATCTTTAGGCCAGTATCGGTAAAGCTCCCTATAGGAATAGCCTGACTACTCTTGAGTTGATATAAGTCTCCGACGGCATTCACTCAGTAGTCACCCCTAAGTTAGGTTCGATATGTTGTTCTACCAACAGGTCAACCCAACAGTTGTTCCCTGCTTTAAAAGATGTAAGTTTGCTAGGCCTTCTTCCTAGCACAGCCATTGCACACCGTAAGGCAACCTCTTAGGTTGGCTAGCTCTACCCCACGGCTAGTAGACTCTATTTGGATTTATAAATCTAAGATAGGACAAGTTTGATATGGCCCCTTCTCAGTGGGCCCATCGCACACTGACATAGTCCATAAATTTAATCTAATGAATTTGACTGAGCTCACATACCCAGCGGATATGCCCTCAATTCAAAATCAAACTAAACCAAACAAACCATATCAAATCACATGAAATTAAGCTAAAATTAATTATGACTACTTTTGAGTTGACATAAGTCCCATGTGGAATTCAATCAGTAGTCGCCCTAGGTTAGGTTCAGTTTGTTGTGCATCCAACAGGTCACCCCAGTGGTTGTTCCTCACTTTACAAGATGTAAGTCTGCTATGTCTTTTTCCTAACACAGTCATTACACACTGAAAGGCTCCCTTAGGTTGGCTAGCTCTACCCCACAGCTGATAGATTATGCCTTTGGATTTGTAAACCTGAGGTAGGTTAAGGAAGATATAACCCCTTCTTAATGGGTCCATCGCACACTGATAGGGTCCATACATTAACTCAGATTAAATTAAACCCAATCTGATTTTCCTTAGTCGAGTTAAATCACACCCTTCTCCCTATTGGAGCCCCAAAAAATATATAAATAAGTCAAGCAAATAAATTAAATTCAAAATCAACCTATTTAGTGGAGCTAAATTAAACCAACTCCTCCAGTAGAGTCGAAATCAAAGAAATCCAACCAAACTCTTATTCCTAGCAGATACATCCCCAAACAAATCTTTGAAATCAAACTCAAATCCTAGTCCCCAATGGATTGCCCAAACCTACTTCCCTAGGTTTCATCTTCCACCCCTGACTCGAGCCCATATCTCTTGGAGATATGCCTCCACATCAACTAAAATAAAACAAATTAAAGTCAATTCAATCTTATTCCTTGGTGGATTATCGATTCTTATCCCTAGTGGATCTTCTTTTCACAAATCATATAATCAAATCAAATTCAAACCTTATCCCCAGTAATTTTCTTCTTTAATGCCCTCGATATAGACCCCTTACATATCATGTCTAATGCATGTGTGATCCCCTAGTGGATCTCTCTCCATGTCTTTGACATGGAATTATCATCAATTTAGTTTAGGTTTAGGTTTCATTTATTTTAGTTTAGTTTATTTTAGTGTTAGGTTTAGGTTTATTTTATTTAGTTTATTTTATTTTATTTTAGGTTTAGGTTTTTTTTAGTTTAAGGTTTTAGTTTATTTTTATATATTTTAGGTTTAGGCTTTATGTAGTTTTCACATTTTATTTTATTTATTTATTTACATTTATTTTATTTTATTTAGGTTTTAGCAATAATGTAACTGAACATTTTATTTTTTATTTAGTTTAAGTTTTTATTTATTTTATTTTAGTTTATTTTTATTTTTTATTTTACTTTATTTTTAAGTTTAGGTTTTAATTTAGGTTTTTAATTTATTTTATATTATTATTTTATTTACATTTAGGTTATTAATTTATTTTATATTATTATTTTATTTTCTTTAGGTTTTATTTATTTTATTATTAGGTTTCATCTAGTTTGAAGTTTAGATTTTATGTTTTGTGGTTTAGGTTTATTGGTTTAAGTTTTGTGGTTTTGAGCCTGATTTTGAGTTTTAGGGTCTTAGGAGCCTAGGGCTCTGGCTTTGGAGTGGCCTTAGGGTCAGTGGTTTAGGTTTAGGGTCAACTTAAGGCCTACAATTAGTTTAGGAGTATATGGGCTCTTTAGGGTTTAGGCTTCCAGTTTATGTGGCTTTAGTGTGTTTAGTTTTAGGAGCTTGGTGAGTCAAAGATTTGGGTTTGTGGAGTCTTAGTTTAGGGCTTTAGGGTTTAAGTAGCTTGTGGTCAAGAGGGTTGATTAAGGTAAGCTTTATTTACCTGGTTTAGATGTTTTTAGGAGTCAGGGTTTAGGGCTCAGGGTTAGGGACTTTAGGATTTAGGGATGTGGATTTAGGCCTTTAGGTCAGGTTTAGGTTTCTGACTTAGTTAGTTTTGAGCTTTCATAGGTTTAAGTGGTTTTAAGAATCAGGTTTAGGTTTGTTTTAAATTAATAAACCAAGTAGGCCTATATTTCATTTAGTTTATTTTATTATTTATTTTCCAAGTTTATTTTTATTTTATTTATTTGTTTAGGATCTTTATTTTATCCAGGTTTAGGCTTTTGCTTCTATTTTTAGTTAAATTTTAATTTTATTTTATTGCCTAGGTTTAGGTTTATCTTTTTATCTTTAGCTCTTAGGTTTTAGGCCTTTTTACTTTTTTTAGGTTTAAGATTTTATTTTAGGTTTATTATTAGGTTTTACTGTTTTAAGTTTAGTATAGTGTTTATTTTTAGTTTATATTTTATTTAGTTTAGGTTTAAGTTTATTTTATTTTGAGTTTAGGGTTTAGTTTCAATTCCTTTAGTTTAGTTTATTTTAGTTTCTTAGGTTTAGGTTTATTTTATCTTTATTTTATTTATATTTTTAGTGTTTTCCTTTGTGGATTAGGTTTTATTTTTATTTTTTTTAATGTTTTATTTTTAGGTTTTACTTTTTTTAGTTTTGTGGTTTCTATTTAGTTTTATTTTATTTTATTTTATTTAACGCTTAATTTCATTTAGTTAACCTTTTATTCTTAAGTTTATTTTATTTTTAGATTAGTTTAGATTTTATTTTATTTTATTTTAGTTTATTATTATTTTATTTTATTTTTATTTTGGTTAGTTTAGGTTTTAGTTTATATTTTTATTTTATTTTATTTTATTATTTTATTAAGGTTTAGGTTATTTATTTATTTTATTATTTGGTTTTATTTACTTTAAGTTTAGGTTTTTAGGATTTTAAGGTTTAGGAATTAGGGTTTAGGGTTTAGGGTTTAGGGTTAGGGTTTATGTTTTAGGGTTTAGTGTTTAGGCTTTAGGGTTTAGGGTTTTGAGGGTTTAAGGTTTAGCATTTCGGGTTTAGGGTTTAGGGTTAGCTTACAGTTTAGGGTTTAGGTGGTTAGGGTTTAAGTTTCTTTAGTTTAGGGTTTTAGGTTTAGTGTTTAGACTTTTAAGTTTAGGGTTTAGGTTTAAGGTTCTGATCCCAAGTAGGAGTTATAGTTATGGTTAGGTTTAGGATTAGGGTTTTATGTCTTTGGGGTTTATGATTTTGAGGTTTAGGTTTAGAGTTTTAGTTTTAGGTTAGGTTTAAGTTTAGGATTTATAGTTTAATATTTATAGTTTTAGGTTTAGGGTTTAGGGTTAAGTTTTAGGGTTGGTTTAGTATTTTAAGTTTATAGTTTAGGTTAGGGTTTTAGTTTATGGTTTAAATTTAGAGCTTTAGGGTTTTAGGTTTTTTGTTTAGGATTTAGTTTAATAGGGTTTTAGGTTTAAATTATACAGTTTAAGGTTTAAGGTTTAGGTTATTAGGGTTTAGGAGTTTAGTTTATTTTAGTTTAACAGGTTTAGTTTTTAGGTTTATTTAGGTTTAGGTTAGTATTTAGGTTAGTTGATATTTAGGCTTTAGGGTTTATAGTTTTAGGGTTTAGGGTTTAGGGTTATGGATTGTTTAGGGTTTAGGGTTTATTTTAAGTTAGGGGTTGGTTTAGGTTTAGGGTTTATTATTTTTTAGGGCTTAGGTTTAGGGTTAGTTTAGCTCTTAGTTTTAGGGTTTAGGTATACATTTTAGAGTTATAGGTTTAGGGTTTAGGTTAGCTTAGGGTTTAGGTTTAGGATTTAGGGTTTAGGTTTAGTGTTCTGATAGGTTTTAAATTAAAGTGATAGGTTTTCGTTTTTTATTTAGTTTATTTAGTTTATTTTTTATTTATTTTAGTTTATTTTATTTTTTATTTTTATTTAGGTTTATTTATTATTTTTATTTAGTTTAGTTTATTTATTTTAGTTTCAATTTTTTTGTTAAGTTTATTTTTTAGGTTAAGGTTTTGGTTTATGCTTATTTTTTTATTTAGTTTAATTTCATCTAATTTTTTAGTTTAGGTTTTATTTTTTATTTTTTGGTTTAGAATTTTATTTTAATTTTTTAGTTTTAGGTTTTAGGTTTCTATTTTAGGTTTATTTTAAGTTTTATTTTTAGTTTAGATTTATGTTTATATTAGTTTATTTTATTTTATTTAATTTAGGGTTTGGGTTTTGTTTATTTTAGGTTTAGGTTTAGGTTTTATTTATTTTAGTTTAGTATATTTTAGTTTAGGTTTAGGTTTTTTTATTTATTTTATTTTAGGTTTAGTTTTTTTTTAGTTTGGGGTTTAGGTTTTATTTTTTATTTATTTTTAGCTTTCTTTTTTTTGTTTAGGTTTTTATTTACTTTTTATGTTATTTTATTTTATGTTTATATTATTTTTATTTTAAGTTTAGTATTTATTTTATTTAGGTTTTTTATTTTTTAGGTTTATTTTTTATTTAGGTTTTTATTTATTTATTTTAGTTTAGTTTTTTACTTTTTATTTAATTTTATTTTTACATTTAGGTTTATGTTTAGGTTCAGGTTTAGGAAACATGTTTAAGTTTAAGTTTAGGTTTTAGTTTAGGTTATTATTTTTTTTAATTTTTTTTTTTTTAAGTTTAGCTTTTTATTTATTTTAATTTTATGTTTTTTTTTGTTTAGGTTTAGGTTTTTAAATTTTTAGTGTTTAGGGTTTAATGTTTAGGATTTAGGGTTTTACGGTTTAGGGTTTAGGGTTTCAGGTTTAGCATTCAAGGTTTAGGGTTTCGGGTTAGTTTTGGGGTTTAGGGTTTAGGGTTTAGGGTTAGGGCTAGGGTTTAGGGTTAGGTCTAGGGTTTTGGGTTTAGGGTTTAGGGTTAGTTTAGGGTTTATGGATTTCTAGGGTTTAAGGTTTAGGGCATAGGGTTTTACGTTTGGGGTTGTAAGTTTAGGGTTAGTTTTAAGGTTTAGGGTTTAGGATTTAGGGTTTAAGGTTTAGGGTTTAGGGTTTAGGGTTTATGTTTGTTTTCTAATTAAGTAAACCTGTAGGTTTAGGTTTATTAAGTTTATTTTTTATTTATTTTAATTTATTATATTTATTTTATTTTTATTTAGGTTTATTTTTTATTTTTATTTGGTTTAGTCTATTTATTTTAGGTTAATTTATTTTAGTTTAGGTTTTTTAATTTAGTTTATTTTCTTAGTTTATGTTTAGGTTTATGCTTATTTTTTTAGTTTACTTTTATTTTTATTTAATTTATTAGGTTTAATTTATTTTTATTTTTTAGTTTTAGGTTTAGGTTTTATTTTATTTTTTTAGGTTTTGGTTTTAGGATTTTATTTTAGATTTATTTTAGGTTTAATTTTTTAGTTTAGGTTTAGGTTTATTTTTAGTTTATTATAATTTATTTAGTTTAAGATTTAGGTTTAGTTTACTCTAGGTTTAGGTTCAGGTTTTATTTATTTTAGTTTAGTTTATTTTAATTTAGATTTAGGTTTATTTTATTTTGTTTATTTTAGGTTTAGGTTTTTTTTTAAGTTTATGGTTTAGGTTTTAAATTATTTATTTTTAGGTATATTTTTTAGGTTTAGGTTTTTATTTTATTTTATTTTTATTTTACATTTAGTTTTTTTTATTTAGGTATTTAAGTTTTAGGTTGATTTTATTTTTTTAGTTTAGTTTAGGTTTCTATTTAATTTATTTTAGTTTATCTTTTATTTTTGATTTTATTTTATTTTTACATTTAGGTTTAGGTTTAGGTTTTTTTATTTTTATTCTATTTTATTTAGGTTTAGGTTTTTGATTTATTTTATTTTTAGGTTTTATTTAGTTTAGGTTTAGGTTTTTAGGTTTTTAAGGTATAGGTTTTAGGGTTTAGGGTTTGGCGTTTATGGTTTAGGATTGTAGGTTTTAGGGTTTAGGGTTTAGGGTTTAGAGTTTAGGGTTTAGGGTTTAGGGTTTAGTATTTTTGGTTTTATTTTAATAGAGAAGAAATTTAGATTGAACATTTCTTCTTTTTGATTTCATCAACCAAGTAGCCCTCCAAGTTTTCTAAGACACAAGCAACGAATAAAAAATGGGCACGCATAGAGAAAATCAAAAACTCTAGATAACTAGACTCATCTCTACTACAAAGAGACATTTCCATAAGTAGTAGATCAAATCTGTCGTTCATCAGTTTCTTCAATTCTCATCAAAACCACCCCGCCCTCTCGAGTAAAGGGATCCACCATCATATCCCCGATCTCTCCCTCCGCGACCACCACTATTGTAACCTCCATTGCTCCTCCTCATCCACCACTTCTCCAACCACCACCTCCATATCTACTAGCACCTCCAGATCCCCCACCACCACGATAATAATGGCCGCATCCACCTTCGCCTCCACCGATAGATCTAGACTGAGCCTGGTTGATGGTGATGTTCCTATCATCAAGGTTCTGTCCATTCTTAGGGTTTAAGTTTATTAAGTTTAGGGTTTAAGTTAATTTTTTAATTTATTTAGTTACTTTAGGTTTAGGTTTAGGGTTTGGGGTTTAGGGTTAGGGTTTAGGGTTTAGGGTTTAGGGTTTAAGGTTTTAGGGTTTACGCTTTGAAGGTTTTCAGTGTAGGATTTTAGGGTTTACTTTGGTGATGTTCCTTCACATAACCCTGCTACTACCACCACCTCCATATCCAGGACCTAGATTATCACCAGTGATAGTGCATCTTCCATCGCCTCCTTGGGATCTAGGCGATATTTGTGATGTTCAGCCATCAAGGTTAGGTTCTTAGGGTTTAGGTTTAAGTTTAGGTTTATTAGGTTTTAGGGTTTAGGTTTATTTTTTAAATTTATTTAGTTACTTTTGGTTTAGGTTAAGAGTTTGGGGTTTAGGGTTAGGTTTAGGATTAGATTTATGTTTATTTTATCTTGTTTATTTTCGATTTAGGTTTTTTTTTTTTGTTTAGGGTTTAGGTTTTATTTTTTATTTATTTTTAGATTTTATTTTTAGGTTTATTTTTATGTTTAGGTTTTTATTTAGTTTTTATTTTATTTAGGGTTTTGTGACACCATCTTTCAAGATCTTTGATGGCAGTGGGAACCCACGATATCACATTGCACACTTTAGAGCCGATTGTTGTAACGCCAGTGGCAGTAATGCACTCCTCTTCCACCTTTCATTAGCAGTTTGTTAGGTGTTGCATTTGATTGGTACGCCGAACTTCCCAATAGTTTGGTGAAGACTTTCGTTTAGTTGGAGCACCTTTCATTAAGAGGTTTGTTGGAGCTCAACAGAGGGTGAATGTAGGCGACCTCATTATAGAGAAACAGAAACTCAACGGGTTTCTTGTTGATTACATTGTCAGGTGGGGGAACCTAAGCATGAAATGTGAACCAATAATGCCATTGAAATTATTCTCAAGAATATCCATGGCCCAGTCACTTTCATGCTTAAGGGTTTTACCATCAAAACATTCAAGAAATTAATCAACAAGGCTAGCTTACAAGGAAGCCAAATAGTTTCTCGACCAATCATCTAGGCCACAAAGTTGTTTGAGAAAAAGCCAATTGTGTTAGTGGATGGGGAAGCAATAGAGTTGTATGAGAGACTACGAGTTCAAGCTCTTTTGCCCTCTTCCACCACGTCAACCATCATAGCCACCTCCAATGTTATTTCCACCACCAGTATAGAGCGATATTCATATCCATGGATATCTACTTTCCACCTACTCTTGCCGATTGATTGAATAAGCCATAATCATTCAAGAGGGAGGTAGTTAAAAAAATCTTTAAGAATCTCTTAAGAGCGACTTTGATTTTAGAGCCTAAGAGGCGGGAAGTGGGCAGAGTGATGATCCTAGTTATTTCCCCACCAGTATGTTAGCCATATCTTAGATCACTTTTAAGGACTAGCATGGGACTACAAGTTGAGCCATAGTCATCCCTAAGGAATACTTATTAGAACAACCATCCAATTCTATTAAAGTAATCTTTGGGGATACTTGTGATCCTTTTAAAACCAAAGAAGGTTAGGATATCTCCCTATTCCGATCCTCTAAGAAGAACATTTTTAAGATCAAGAAGCTTTTCTTGCAGGTGCCTGAAGTAGCTCAAATATCCAACACTAAAGAAGGTTTGTTAGTTGTAAAAAACAACTCAGGGAGGGCGATAGCCCAACATTAACAATAGCTCACCATACTTGCCCAGGATAGTCTAGTAGCACAACCACCATCCGAGCCTAGTACTCCCTCCACCATTGCAGCTACCACCTATTTTGCTAGCTCCTCCTCTATTGGCAGGAGCGTTGTATCTATGGATAAGGGCACTAATTCCCTTGCTCTGCTTACTTTACTTGATTTCTATCATGTACCTCCACCCAAAATGAAATTAATGAAGAAAGCTGATTCTACTTATATATTGTCTACTTCTGATGCTCTTGATTTTATTCCTATTGAAAGCTCACCAAATATAAATAAAAATAATAGCTCTAGTAGTTTCGATCCTTTCATTTCTGATCAGAGTCAGACTATCCTTCTTTGAAACAATTAGGTTCACCTCTTGAAATTGACTTGGAGTCAACTAACTCTAAGGATCCCATAAGAAAAGTTGTAGGTCTGCCCGATGAGAAGGTAGAACTTTCCACAAGCTCATCATTCCAAGAAGTCACTGAAGCCAACCTATGCAGTGGCAAAGTTCTACCTTTTAGGGTAGCACCTTAGGATAAGGGTAAGTAGGTCATTGGTTCTAGTGAGCAGATAGCCCCTCCATAGGATGCTCCACCTATGGATATGCTTGTGGAGGACCAAGCCAGAGTTGATTACAATGTCTTACCTCACCTTAGAAATTTTCCTACCAAGTTAAGCATATACAACGCCCTTATCATATCCAAAAGGATGAGAGTTAGTTTAAGTGAAACCTACAATTAATTACTAAGTTATGAAGAGAGGGAAAGAGAAGAGAACTTCTCTTTCCTTCCCTATGTTTAAGTAATTTTCTAAAGTAGATTTACATTTTAGTTTCATTTAGGTCAAATTTTTAATTATATCTTTTAATCAATCCTAAGTTTAGATAAACTCTAAACGAACCTATTCAAAAAGAAAGGCATTTTAAGATTAAATAAAATGAATCAAAATTCACATAACACACATTACTTCATTTCTTTCCCAACATATATAACATGCATATGGATTGATCCTAAGAATATCTATGCATGCAAATGAGAGTAGTTAACATAATTTATGATGCATGCTAAGTAATCCATTTAAGAAAATTTAGAAGTTGAATATGCATGATTTTTCTTAAGTAGAAAAGGTTTTCCTTATCTAAGTTTTCACATACATAAATGAAAGTAAGAAAGGCATAAGATTAACCAAAGGTGTAAGGTACAAGACCTACTTAGGGCTACTTAAAGCCTCGCAACCTCAGGGTTCTCCAGACTAATATACCACTTTCCTTAAATACAAAGTTGTTCAATAGACTTATTTTTTTTATACAATTTATGTATGTAGGTGTAGGTAACTCTTCTTAGATGGTAGCATAGGGATGAATAGGATATGAAATTAGCGGAGCATTAGGTCCTTTCCAAATGAACCTTATATCTCACCAAAATTCATATTCAAAACTATGCCAACATAGAAAGAAAACTTATACTAAGCATACCTTTATAATACTTCACATGCAAGCTTATAATTAAAGTATAAGTAGCATACTTTCAGATTTGATATATCATTTATAAGTTTCAAAAATAATTTAGATTTAGTAGTGATAATAGCCACTCATTTTTTTTATTTTAGCCAACACATACACATTTGACATAAAGTAAATAATTTTATTTTTAAATTTTGAAACATGAAATTCTGAATGCATGAAGTCACATGGCATACAACTTAACATGTTTGGAAAGATCCAAAGCAATGAAATCATGTAAACTAACTTACTTTACTTAAGTCCTAAAGACATTCTTATAGAATAAGAAAATTTAGAACAAATCAAAGTGAATTTCAAAATGATTTTTGTTTAGTTTGAAATTTGATTTAATTTTGAAAAGGTGAGATGAGTTTGCTATTCCTAACCCATTTCCACACGCATTTTGTATTTTTGTTTAAATTCTAGGTAATTAGATCCATTTTTATGTGTTGATTAGGTTAAGGTATGAATTAAGTGGCTTAATTAATCCTTACATACACCACCTTAGAAGATTTAACTAAATAATTATGAGCTAATGAGATGACATAAAACCCACTAGGAATTTAAATTTGCAATTCACCTAATAATGAAAATGCCTAATATAATTTGGCTCATAATTAAAAGTTAATTAAGTTAAGGGGTTTAACTTAAGTAATTTCAAAATATCCTTTCACACATGTGAATTGGATTTTGATTTTCTTAATTGAACTTAGGCTATTAAACACTAAGCATCTACCCAAGGTAGATTCATTAAGTTGGAACTTTTTAGAATTATTGAAAATTGATTAAGGGATAATTAATAAATTAAAGAGAGATTAAGAGGAGAAAAGGGGTTTAGGGAATAGCTTAGGGGAAATGCCCCAAATATTATTCCATAAACCTCCTACTTATTGGATATGAGCTTAATCAACCCTAATCATAGGGTGAAGCCACTAAGTACACCTTAATTACCCTTAATTGTATGAAAGGGGTAATTAGAGAATGAAATAGCAATTTCCCCAATTGAGCCATCAATAAATCTCAAGAAAATTAGAGTTGGTAGAGGTCATCCCCTAAAATGAACCATAGAAATTTGAGATTAATTGATGACCTAATTAAAGGATAATTAACTAATTAAGATTACTAAAAAAACCTAAATTTAGAGAAAAGAGTAATTCAGAATCTATTGAAATCATTTTTTAAATATTCTAGATGAAATAATATTTCCATTGCATTTTTCTTTTTATTTTTTTGATTTTTTTAGAGAGAATTTTGAATTTTAGAAGTTTTGGTGTTAAAAATTTAGTGCATTTAATCTAACTAATCCTAGCTCGCGTGTAGGCGTGGCATTAATGGTCTTTACGCGTTGCACCTTAAGGGGGTGACTTAAATGTCACATCCCAAATGGCGGCGGTGGCAGACGCATTTATATCCTTGATCATCTAATTAAAGATTGGAAGGCTAAAGATTCACCCGCAGTTTAAAATAGATAAATGGATTTACTAAATGTGCTGAATAATCTCAACCGTCCATCTAAAATGTGTAGATGGATGGCTGAGATGTGCCAAGTTCTTCCCCTTGATCAACAAAGACCGTCCATGATCAAGGGTAAGATCCAAGCTCGATCTAGCATGGAATCACACCAAAATCAACCCACACCTTCTAGAGAAATAGAACATCAATTCCAGTGGCCAAAATTCGATGAGGTAGCTTCATCTAGTGGAGACGAAGCCCTGTTGAAATTCCTAGGCCTTGGGATTGAGTGGATTAATGGATGGACCAACACCTCTTCATTTGGGCTTCAGCTTTGATTGAATTGATCCTTTCCTTGCTATGAGAACTCCAATGTGAGCTTGAGTGAGCTGGTTGGTCTTTAGAAGAAGTGTGGGAGGAATTTGGAAATCAAGTGTAGAGTTAGCAATTCACTCTACCTCCCTATTTTTGCACTATGTAAAATCAAGAAAGAAGAATTCAAATACCTTCTAAAGACCTTGGGAATTCTCTCTAATGATTGCTAAGGGTTCCTAAGCTTCAATCGACAGAGAGAGAATTAAAATTTCATTGAATTAGGGGAAGTATATCTCCCCCTATGGCAATCGGATGGCCGAACCATGAGTTGCCATTTTGATCCAATTGCTCAAATTAGAGAGGTTGTTTAGGCTATTTTCAGTGTGCACATGGTCGGTTTGACCCCAAGGAATTGATTGCCAACTTCCCATGTGTTGAATTTAAGCTTAAGAGGGAATTTGAAAATTCAATTTTGCTCAGTGGGGTTTGGTCTGACCAGCAGTGACAAACTCATTGGGTTGGGTACCACTCAACCCCCTTGAGCTTTTAGGAAAGCCTCAAGTGACTGTGAAGAGGGTATGACCAAAATACCCATGGGCTAGGCCAAAATTTGTTCTGTGGCCTAGGAGTAGAATGGTCATTTTGCTATTGTTTTCACATTGGACATGTTGGGTATGTGGAGAAATTAGGTTTGGAAAAGTTTCATTGGATTCGGAATCCATTTGATAGGGTTTGGCTCATGTTGACTCATTTAGGTCAAAATGGGTCAACTTGGGTCAAGTTGACCAATAGGTTAAATGGGTCAAACCAAGGATTGGGTCAAGTTCATAAGACCATTTGAAATGTTTTGGTAGCTTTGGTTTGGTTCAATTTGGTATATATTTGGTTTTGGCTCATACCACTTCACTTAGGTCAAATGGGTCAAGTTGACCTATTTGACCCATTTGACCTATTTGGGTTAGGTGTAGGTTAGGAGGTTAGTCATATGGAGTGGATTTATCTTTATTTCCAATCAATTTGGGTTAGGTTCAATTTTGGCTCAACATGACCCCTTTAGGTCATGTTGGGTCTAAGGTCAATTTGGGTTGGGTCTAGTTGGGTGAGGCTTTGGTCAAGTTCCACAAGTGATTTGGGATTGACTTGACCCATTGGTTCTAATCAATTTGGCTCAGATCAAGTTTTGACACAATTTGACCCTTTTGGTCAAAATGGGTCAACATGGGTCAAGTGGGCCAATTGGGCTAGGTTAGGATCAAATGTTGGCTTCGTCAAGTTCAAACATAGGTTATGAGTGAACTTAGATCGATGGTTTCAATCTATTTGGCCTATGGTGGAATTTTGCTATGTAAGATTTTATTTTAGGTAAATTATTGACTTGGTCAACACTTAGGTTTGACATGGTTTGACCCAATTTGATTGATTGCTCATCCCATGATGATTATTGATCATGATGAGAGGGATATATGAGTTTGGTTCAATCCAATTTGGTTAGGATCAAAAGTTGGCTCATAAGGTTACTTTAGGTCACTTTGGGTCAAGTGAGTCTAAGTGGGTCAAATGGCTTGGTCAAAGCTTGATTTGAAGTTAATTGATCTTGTACATGGACTTTTGATTGAAATATAAATCCATTTACAAGTGGTTTGAAGTCAAATGGATTTTGATTCATTTGAAAATTTCATATTCAAAGGAAGAATATGACAGGATTTTATGTTTGATTTTTGAATTAGGTTTTGATTGAATGATTGATGTTTGGATTTATATATGAGTTTGTGATTGTAGGATTGATTGAACCATGAGAGAAAATCAAGAGTTTGGCTTGATTTGAAAATGATTTGGCTAAGTTCTAGATTTTGACTTGAAAGGCTTAGATTGGATTTTGAATGGATTTGAGTTTGATTTTTGGAATTAGTTTTGATTGTTTGAATTTCTATGTCATTTTTATTTGTGAATATAAATGAGGATATAAATTGATCATGAGGTAATTTAAATGATTTTAAGGGGTTTAATCATGATTTAGGTTAAATCCATTAAAGGAATTTAAAGGATTTAAAAATTTTAATTTGAAACTTAATTTTTGAATTGGATTTGATTGATTTATGTTTATATTTTATTTATATATGAGAATATAAATAAGTTTTAAGAAAATCTCATGAGTTTGAATAGGTTTGATCAAAGTTTTGGTTAGTCCAGGAGGCTTAAGGATTTAAAGAATTTCAAAGATTTTAAATTTGGAATTTAATTTTTTTAAGTTGATTTAATTGATTTATATTTATATTTCATTTATGTGAATATAAATGAGGATATAAATAAGTTTTGAGAAAATCCCATGAATTTGAATAGGTTTGACCAAGGTTTAGAGTTGATTTTGGCTAAGTCCTTTAGTGGAAAATTAAAGGGATTTAAGAAAATTTTCATGAATTGATTTGGATTTTTGAATTTGATTTGATGGGTTTGAATTTATATTTCGTTTATATGAGAATATAAATGAGAATATAAATTTATCATGAGGAAATCTCAAAGATTTGCATAAGTTTGAATCATTGTTTTGGTTAAGTCCTTAAGGGAAGCATAGGGACTTAGGCAAAATTTAGACTTAGGAATTTTTGGTGGATTTTGATCATGTGTTTCAATCATGGATTTCAATCATATGGAGTTGATTTGAGTTTAGAGAAAATCAAATAGAATTGATTCAAAGTTTGACTTGAAAGAAGGAAAGTGAGGAATGGTTTAAGCTAAGGGTAGGAATTTTTCCTAACACCCCTAAGGCATGACCTATTCCTATAGAAAACTCTTCTAAGTCTTTCAGGGCTAGGTTGAGTGTCCACCTAATCACTAGATGTGTCTTAAGACTAAGGAACTCTTAAAGTCTAAGAGAAATCCTAAGCCTAAGATGGAGGGGTTAAGAGCTCCTTCTAAAAATGAGGTCAACAAAGGCTAATAGGTGTGGCGTGGCCGACAAGGAAACACTTTCACATATTGTGTTGAAATGATCAACAACACTGGAAGATCATAAGCACTACTAGAAACAATTTATCCATAACCCAAGGAAAGGAAAGAATCCAAAGCTTAGTGCAATGTGGCTCTACTTATGTCCAAGACATAAGAGAGAGGGAAGAAATCCACTAAGGGATATAATGTGAACCATCCACTAGGGAATCAGGTTCAAGTCATCTAGAAGAAGATGAAAGGTTTGATTTGATTCTCACTGAAGAGAGATCTCCATTAAGGGAGAGGGTTGAATTTTTTTCAAATTTTTTATTAAGTTTGAATTTTTTTTAGGATGAACCTTATGGGTATGCAATGGATTGTACTGAATATGAGCCATGGAGGCAAAGACCTAATTCAGATTTACTAATCCAAAGGGGTAGTCTACTAAGCATATAGCAGGACTAGTCAATCAAAGGGATGCCTTTTGGTATGCAGCAGCTGTACTAGGAAGAAAGCATAATAGACTTACATCCTCCAAGTAAGGACCAATTGTTGGGGTAATCTATTGGCAAGCCAACAAATTCAACCCAACCTAGGGCTGACCATTGACTGAATGCCACTAGGGGACTTAGATTAGCTCAAAGATAATCAAGATTGATTTCATTGCTACTACTCCAGGTTTCTTTTCATAGACCTTTTGGGATTTATGCTTAGGCAACTAATCTAAAAAAGGCAACTACTTGGCCTCTTCTTGTAGACTAGTCGCTTATTGATTAGCTTCTCAAATGCCTTCATGGTGAAGCCCTTATGCATGAAGTTGACTGAGCCATGGATATTCTTCAAGAAAATCTTAATGGCATATTGTTCAGACAACTATGGTTCACACTTCATACTCAGGTTACACCATCAAAGAATATAATCAACAAGTGACTCAGAGTCTTTGTTGGGCTACAATGAGATCACTTAGTAACCCTTTCGATCTCCAGAAATCTCTTGATGAAGAGTTGCTCTACCTCAGCAAATGTCTTAACTGAACCATTGGATAATTTAGCATACCAATCAAAAGTAATACCCACTAGGCTACTAACGAAGAGTCTAAAGAGTAAAGTGTCACCGCCACTTGTGTTGCAATAATTGGCCCTGAAATGAGCTATATGCTGCCTCAAATTCCCACTTCCATCAAAGCTTTTGAGGGAAGGAGGAACGAAACCTTTAGGATACTGGATAACATCAAATTCCTCTTGGTAGGATCTACCCTTTGGAACTGATGATCCTCCCTGGGCTTGAGCCAAAACTTCTTTCACCTGTTGCTTAACCATGGATTTTTATTTTTTCATGTATGGAGGTACTATCCTACTATCTGAGTGCTACCTTGCTCAATGGGAGGTAGAGTCTTAACTGGGTCTAAGACATGCACTTGCTCAGGCTGACTGACATCGACTGTACTAGGATGAACGAAGGGCTTTTGCTTGCGACACTACTACTAACAAGTCCCGCTTGCTTGCCATCATCAATCTCATCCTTCTCTTAAAATTCGAGGTGATGGGCTGATTCTGTAGTGTCTCCTTAATCAAACTCATCACCTTCCATGGCCTATTTCTCCCTAAGAAGAGATCCTCATGTATCGACCATGCATACTCTAGCTGAATCCCCCATCAAGTCATCTTCATTGGGATCAAAGTTAACTCTTTCTTCATCAGACCAAGCATACCTTAGGATCTCCTTCTTCCCCATAAAATAGCATGCAACTATCTCATCTAAGGATTGATCTAACTTAATAGGTACAAACAGTTTGGGCTGACTGATGTGATCGCTATCATGCACTGAGAGGCACTAGACCTCGCCTGTAGTTGGGGAGTCAATTTTGTGCGGATTGTACTCACTAAAAAAATGATACTGGATGTAATAGGGGTAACAATCCTAGGATGATCCTCTACCTTCTGCGCGAACTATCATCGGAATATCGTGATAACTATCACCATCTATGCATCCATGTATGGTGGAGTTGGTGAAGGATGACCACGATGCTGGGGTGCCACTCCTTTTGGCACCCCGGGGGGAAGGTCGGCAGGAGAGCTCGACCTACAATGGGTTGTGTAGTAGGAGTAGGTTCCCTTGGCCATAGCCGGATCACCAACAGGGTACATTTTTCTCTAGATGTGGCCTTCATAGCCTTAGATGGAATGGGAGATGCTGAAACTTGCATTGGCAATAGCAGACGTAGAGTAGAGTGGTGGGGTGGAGACACCACCGACTCTCTATGTACAGGAACTGGCCTCCTATGGTGGCTGGTCCCCGTGAGGAGAATACTATCAGTATGGTCGATGCGAGTAGCACGCTGAGCTGGAAAATCAACCAAAATAAAAGTGGTTGATTGACAGTTGAATCTCTATCACTCTCTGTTACTAATGTGTGATGTATGGGCCTCATGAGCCCTCTCCCGATGAATCTTCCTCCCTACACTGTGGGGGATAACAGATTGAAGATCAAACTATGTACCAGACTCTAAGCATCCGTATGCCTTGCCTACTTAGTGTAGAATAGAGTGAAGGCTGGCATACGACCTTCTACTCCTAGAAACTACTAGCTATAAGTGCACCATTGGAGAAGGCGATGAGCAGATCCTCCTGGCATCCTCTCTATCTGATCCTGAGAAAGGATGAAACTAGTTTTCTGTAACGAGTGGTGAAGTGATCGTGGTAGACTCATCCATGGCTGATCTTGTTACTACCTCTAGCTCTCTGGTTATCCGAGTATGGAATCACTTAACCATACGATTCTTGTTCCTACACTCTATACGGGTAAGATGTGAAGAGTGAGAGCTAATCTCATACTCAAATGTGAGGGAGGAAATCCCTGAAACTAAAGGAGCCTTACCTTTGGAGGGTACAGATGGTCGGGTGCTAGCTTAAACATGGGCAAATTTGGGATGATGCAACTAGGCTGATGCTGGATGCAGTAAAACTATAGCTTTGAAGTGCAGGTACCATAGCTTTCCTCTTTAGTGAGGAGATATCTAAATCAGATGGTAAGTCTACCCTAATGACCAGCATCTGCCCGACCACCTTCTTCCTGCTGACTATGGTGAGGGGAATGCCCTCACAAGTGATCCTGGCCCCCTCAAATCCTTAGCCAAAGTGGATCAAGTGGGTATGGTGTAGACGAGGGAAGTCAGCCAGATCTAAGGCTAGATCTATACTGCGGGGGAAATTAAAGACAAATTTCTAGGAACCTACCATTGCACTGATTGTAGTAAACTAAAATTGAAATTGTACTTGCACTGACTGAAAAGGATCTACAATGAGAAATGAACTTGTATCAGTTTTCTATCTCCATAGATTTTGAATTTTGAATTTTGAAAATTTGAACCCACATCCAATAACTTGGAAGTGTTAAGTGGGGTTCAAATGAATTTGGAAAGATTGATTGAAAGAGGAATTTGAATATGAATCCAATTTCAATAAATTTGAGTATGTTAAAATATGGATTCAAAATTTTTGATAGGATTCTTCCATTGGTTCATTTATGTTTTGAATTTGAGTTTGTGATTTTGAGGACCTTTTCCTTTAACAAATTTAGGTATGTTAAAGTAAGGGTCAAGTTGGTTTTGTTTTGTTTGAATGTTTTGTAATTTTACATAGCAAATTTAGGTATGCTAATTGAAGTAAAAGTGATTGTTTCTTTTTTGAAATTTTTATTTAGTTTTGATTATTTGGAAAAGTTTAGAATTTTTACTTAACAAATTTTGCGTATGCAAATTGAAGAACCCAAGTGTATTTTATTTAATTTTGAAAATATGATTCTTAGCAAATTTAAGTATGCTAAAAAATCCTAAGTGTTTCATTTGTTTGGAATATTTTAATTTTTGAAAAGGGTAGGATCCTTTAGCAAATTTAGTATGCTGAGGGGTCCCAAGTGTTTTATTTTCTTTTTGAAGTGTTTGAAACTAGAGAGTTTAACTTTAGTAAATTTGGTATGCTAAAGATGAAATCCCACTTGGTTTTGTAAAATGGAAATTTCACTTAGCAAATTTGAGTATGCTAAATGAAATTCCAAATGGTGTGTTTAAAATTTTGATTTCATTTTTGGTTTTGAAAATGGAAGCTTCTCCTTAGCAAATTTGGTATGCTAAGGGAAGAAGTTTGAAAAAGTGTTTGAAAATTCTGAGTTTTGGATTTGGAAGCTTTACTTAATAAACTTGAGTATGTTAAATAAAGTTCCAAATATTGTTTGAAAACTTTGAATTTTGGATTTGGAAACTTAACAAATTTGGGTATGTTAAATGAGATTCCAAAATGTGTTTGAAAATTTTGAAATATGAATGTTGATTTTGATTTTGGATTTGGAAACTTCACTTAGCAAATTTGATTATGCTAAATGGAGTTGCAAATGTGTTTTGAAATTTTTTTGAAATATGATTGTTGATTTTGATTTTAGATTTGGAAACTTCACATAGCAAATTTGATTATGCTAAATTGAGTTCCAAATGTGTTTGAAAATTTTTGGATTTTGAATTTGGAGACTTAACTTAAAAAATTCAGGTATGTTAAGCGAGGTTCCAAATGTGCTTAGAAATTTTTTGAAATATGATTGTTGATTTTGATTTTAGATTTGGAAACTTCACATAGCAAATTTGATTATGCTAAATGGAGTTCCAAATGTGTTTAAATATTTTTGGATTGAATTTGGAGGTTTACTTAGCAAATTTGGGTATGTTAAGTGAGGTTCCAAATGTGCTTAGAATTTTTTTGGAAATATGATTTTTTGAGTTTTAATGTTTTGAAAAGAGGACTTTCATTCAACAAATTTAAGTATGTGGAATGGCGATCAATTTTATTTTTGAAACATGAAATTTTTATTTTATGTGTGATTCTCGCTTTTTGAAAGAGAGGAATTCCAACTTAAAATATATGTGGGATATGTTCAAGTGGGATTTCCTAAATGATATTTATTTTCAGTTGAGAATGAAATCTTCATTTAATAAATTTAAGTATATTAAATGAATGTATTCATGTCTGCTTTTTGAAAAGTTTTATTTTGTTTGGAAATGAACTTTCCATTCAATAAGTGTGAATGTATTGAGTAGAAGAATTCATGTGTGCTTTTTTGAAAAGTTTTATGATTGAGATTGTGATTTTTTGGAAAAGATGATTTGTTCATTTATTTTGAAAATAAAATCTTCATCAAAGTGAATTAATGAAGATATTCATTTGTGCTTTTAGAAAATATTGTTAGTTTTACTTTTGAAAATCCCTACATGTAACAATTATGGGAATTCTTAAATGAGCATGACAAAATTTTATGGAAAATATTTTAATAAGTGCATTTTTGAAAAGGTGCTTTTGAAAAGCAAAGTTCTTTGTAGAAGATTTATTATTTTTAGGATGAACCTTTCCTTATCATGAAAAGGATAAGGAGGAAGCCTTTAAGATGTTTCTTATTATTTTAGATATTTTCATTTTACCCATTGGAGTAACCCAACGGGGGTTTTAAGACCAACAAGGAATGCGGTCCTAAAACCTAAGGATGTTAGATAACTCAACTCAAGAATGAAATGATCTAAGTGCCAACGGAAAGAAGGATAATCTTGGATTCATACCAAAGTATAAATCTAATATTGATACTCAAAGACAATAATCATTTACCAAAGATGGAGAGAGGAACCATCTCCAGCGGAGTCGCTAGAAAAATCTATGGAGAAAAATTCCTATAGGGGGAGTCGCCTTCCAAGTCTGTTAGTGAGAAATGAAAGAGGCAACACCCTTTATAAAAAATTCATCTTCGTAAGATGCCACATAGAACCATAAATGTACTTATTCAGGTGATCAGATACATCATCAAGGAAATAGTGTACTATCTCAAAAGATAGAAGTCATTACCCTTTAATTGAACCAATCACCTCAATAAGGACTTCTAAGGACGATGGGTATGTATATGTACAAGAGATTATTTTCCTACTTTACATGGAAAAGTAAAGTTGGGTTTATTTTAAATAGAGTTTTTTAAATTCCCTACAGGGGTAAGCCCCCATAGTTAATTACATCCTAAGGGATAGGATCCCTAAGGAAAACTCTCGATCAAGGTAAATGATTGTTATTTTTGAAGATTTCAATAGGGAAGGACTATCAATCGATTGGTTTATGTTTGAAAGATCAAATGGGATTGATTAAAAGTGGGAGTTATTTTTTGAAGCAAAATGGGAAATAAGTAGGAGATGCCCACAATGCTAGGAAACCTGAGCATCTCAAACTATCCTATGTGGCTTTACATTTTAGAAATTGATTTAGTTTGTTTGAGTTGCATTTTTTATTAGAATTTTAGGACTTAAGATTCCTTAACACAAGATTAAGGAAATGCCTAAAAGGTGAGGAATTATGCTTATGGCACACAAAGGGGAGAAGCAACCTCAGAACCTAAATCTATGGAGCTTCGGCAAGGGCCAGAAGCACAACCTAAATTTAAGGAAAAAATAGGTAATTGGTTTGCCTCCATAAGAGAGGACAAACCACCTGACAGCTTGGACTTATGATCACCTAGGGGTGGCCAACTAACTCCTATGATTTTAAATACATGTAGGCAAGTCTTTATGCTTATGCAAGATATCTAGGTTTGTTATTATTTAGAAAGAGACTAGTCCTTAAACTCACTCCCAAAGAGACTAGATCATGTAAAGGGACATGCTTCAAATGACCTAAATCTAATGCAATTCAAATTTCATTTTATTTTTATTTTGGACAATTATTTTGAGCTAATAGGATTTTTTATGATTAATGCATGAGAAATCGTTATTGGCAAAATCGAATAAGGAGGAGGAGAGTTTCCACCAAGGCCCTCAAAGGTCAAGGGGTTCTCGGCAAGGTGAAAGCCCTACAATCAAGAGTGAAATAAGATGCATTTGTGCATGATATTATAAAGAAATGCTCATCCATAAGGGTTGCTAATTCTTTTATCTTGATTTTAAACCTATGCTTTAGGTGAGGTTATGAGTTATTTATTTTTAATTTGAGTCATTAAGTTGGGTAAAAGAAATATTTTTCTCTAAAGAGACTAATCCACATCCAGGCTAAACATAAAGCAAGCAAGAAACTAGAAAAATCATGCCACTTAATGCAAAAGCTAAATAAATCATCAATCAATTTGTAAACCTAATAGCAAAAAGAATAAGTGGCCATTTGTGGTCGGGCACCACCGTACAAACCCAAAAATATCAAATGCGGGTAGCCGAGCTCTACCCTTATATAACTCGGATTACAAATGAATATTACATTTAAGCAAAAGAATTCATTGTTATGGGGGTCTTCAAGCTTTATTCTTCTTTCTTCTTTCTTCTCTTTCTTCTTTTCTTTTCTTTCTTCTTTTTTCTTTAGTTCCTCCTTTGGATGGTTGGAAGGAGGATGCTCCAAGTCTTCACATGGTGCATAAGATAAGATCTTATGACCAATGTTCATCCTAATGCCCCTAACAAATCATTCCAAAATCTTAATTATATAATTTTTTACATGAAAAGGAAAAGTAAAAATCTAACTAACACCTGCAAAATAAAGGTTAGTTAAATCACCACACAAATCCAAGCATGTATATTGGACTTATCACCCACACATGGGTGACTAAGTTCATTTGGCCTATGGATTATGCTTAGGGTATAAAACCTACAAGAAAAACATTTATATTTTATTTATGATAAGCACAAACATCAAAAGAATAGAAGACTAAATATCCTACCATTTCATTCTACGAGCATACACCCTAACATCCAGTATAAAATATATATCACAAAATAAAACAAACACCAAACCATGCATTGACCTAACCTAAGGCTAGAAGTGGTGACTTAGGCTAATGTGTGTGCTTTAATGGCTTCTTTGGTATGCTTAACTATGGCTTTAGGTTTAAATTATAAGTGTGAAGGACATTCAACTTAGAGAGAAGGGTTTCATTTAAGTTATTTAAGTGTTTTGGGTTGATTTTATTTAATAATTTGATTTGGTTTTAAACCGATAATTAATTACTAAGTTATGAAGAAGGAAGAGAAGAGAACTTTTTCCTTCCCTAAACAAGTAATTTTCTAAAGTAGGTTCCCATTTTAGTTTCATTTAGGTGAATATTTTAATTACAACTTTTAATCAATCCTAAGTTTAGATAAACTCTAAACAAACCTATTCAAAAAGAAATGCATTTTAAGATTTAATAAAATGAATCAAAATTCACATAACAAACATTACTTCATTTCTTTCCCAACATATATAACATGCATATGGATGGACCCTAAGCATATCTATACATGCAAATGAGAGTAGTTAACACACTTTATGATGCATGCTAAGTAATCCATTTAAGAAAATTTAGAAGTTGAATATGCATGATTTTTCTTAAGTAGAAAAGGTTTTCCTTATAAGTTTTCACATACATACATGAAAGTAAGAAAGGCATAAGTGAGTACAATGCCATTGTTAAGGTGTAAGGTACAAGACCTACTTAGGGCTACTTAAAACCTCATAATCTTGGGTTCCAGGTAATATACCACTTTCCTTAAATACAAACATGTATATAAGATAAATGAAATAGAAAAGGAAAAATGCAAAAGTTGTTTAATAGACTTGTTTTATTTATGCAATTTATGTATTTATGTGTAGGTAACTCTTCTTAGATGGTAGCATAGGGAGGATATGAAATTAAGAGCATTAGGTCCTTTTCAATGAACCTATCTCACCAAAATTCTATTCAAAACTATGCCAACATAGGAAAGAAAGGAAACTTATACTATGCATAACTTTATAATACTTTGCATGCAAGCTTATAATTAAAGTATAAGTAGAATACTTTCAGATTTGATATTTCATTTATAAGTTTTGAAAATAATTTAGATTTAGTAGTGATAATAGCCACTCATATTTTATTTTAGCCAACACATGCACATTTGACAAAAAGTAATCAATTTTATTTTTAAAATTTGAAACATGAAATTATGAATGCATGAAGTCACATGGAATACACCTTAACATGTTGGGAAAGTTACAAAGTAATGAAATCATGTAAACCAACTCACTTTACTTAAGTCCTAAGGACATTCTTATAGAATAAGAAAATTTAGAACAAATCAAAGTGAATTTCAAAATGATTTTTGTTTAGTTTGAAATTTGATTTAATTTTGAAAAGGTGAGATGAGTTTGCTGTTCCTAATCCATTCCCACATGTGTTTTGTATTTTTATTTAATTTTTAGGTAATTAGATCCATTTTATGTGTTGATTAGGTTAAGGTATGAATTAAGTGGCTTAATTAACCCTTACCTACACCACCTTAGAGATTTAACTAAATAATTATGAGCCAATGAGATGACATAAAACCCACAAAATTTAAATTTATAATGCACCTAATAATGAAAAGGCCTAATGTAATTTGGCTCATAATTAAAAGTTAATTATTCTAAGGGGTTTAGCTTAAGTAATTTCAAAATATCCTTTCACACATGTGAATTAGATTTTGAATTCTTTAATTGAACTTAGGCTATTAAACACCTAAGAATCTACCAAAGGTAGATTAATTAAGTTCTAGAACTTTTTAGAATTTTTAAAAATTGATTAATGGGATAATTAATGAGTTAAACCCTTAATTAAGAGGAGATTAAGGAGAGAAGAGGGGGTTTAGGGAATAGCTTGGGAAATATTCCATAAACCTCTTACTATTAGTGATAATCAACCCTAATCATAGGGTTAAACCACTAATCACACCTTAATTACCCTTAATTGCATGAAAGGGGTAATTAGAGAATGAAATAGCAATTTCCCCAATTGAGCCTTCAATAAATCTCAAACAATTAGGGAGGCGAGGTCATCCCCTAAAATGAACCCCAAAATTTGAGATTAATTGATGACTAATTAAAGGACAATTAGCTAATTAAGATTCCCAAAAAAACCTAAATTTAGAGAAAAGAGTAATTCAGAATCCATTGAAATTATTTTTTTAAATATTCTAGATGAAATTATCTTTCCATAGCATTTTTCTTTTATTTTTCAAATTTTTTTTGAGAATTTTGAATTTTAGAAGTTTTATTAATTAAGAATTAGTTCATTTCCTTAATCCTATGAATCCATAGCTCTGTGTGTAGCTTTACATGCATCACGCCATGAGGGGTTGACTTAAATGTCATATCCCAAATGGCAGTGGTAGTGGACGCGCTTATATCATCGACCGACCAATTAAAAATCAGACGGCTAAGGATTCACCTGCGGTTTAAAACAAATAAATGGATTTACTAAACGTGTTGAATAATCTCAGCCGTCCATCTAAAATGCGTGGATGGATGGAGATGACAAGTTCTTCTTTGATCACAACAGACCATCCATGATCAAGGGAAGATCCAAGCTCGATCTAGCATGGAATCACACCAAAATCAACCCACACCATCTAAATATAATGGTAATTCCAACGCCAAGATGAGGTGAGAATTTCTTTCACAAAGCTCCACACCACATTGAGTTTAGTGATCAAAAATTCCATACCTCATGAGGTGATCAGACTTCGATGGTAGCTTCATGGTGGAGGCCCATTGAAATTCCTAGGCCTTGAGATTGAGTGGATCAATGGATGGACCATAACACTTCATTTGGGCTTGACTTTGATTGAATTGATCCTCTCCTTGCTATGGGAACTCCAATGTGAGCTTGAGTGAGCTCAGATTGGTCCTTAGAAGAAGTGTGTTGGAGGAATTTGGGAAATCAAGTGTAGAGGAAGTTAGAAATTCTCTACCTCCCTATTTTTGCATTGTGCAAAACTAAGAAAGAATTCAAATCCCTAAAGACCTAGGAATGCTCACATGATTGCTAAGGGTTCCTAGCTTCAATCGAGAGTGAATTAAAATTTCATTGAATTAGGGGAGTATATCTCCCCATATGGCAATCGGATGAGTTGTCATTTGATCCAATTGACACAAATTGAGGTTGTGTTTTTTTTAGTGTGCACATGGTGAGTTTGACCCAAGGAATGGATTGCGAACTTCCTATGTGTTGAATTTAAGCTTAAGAGGGAATTTGAAAAATTCAATTTCTAAGGTGGTTTGGTCTAGGGACCAAATGGGCTGACAAACCCATTGGGTTGGGTGCACCACTCATCCTTAAGTTCCCTTGAGCTTTTAGGAAAGCCTCAAGTGATTGTGAAGAGGGTATGACCAAAATACCCATGGGCTGGCCAAAATTTTCTCTATGGCCTAGGGTTAAAATGGTCATTTTGCTATTTTTCCACTTTGTACATGTTGGGTATGTGGAGAAACTAGGTTTGGCCAAGTTTCATTGGATTTGGAATTCATTTGATAGGGTTTGGCTCATGTTGATCCATTTAGGTCAAAATGGGTCAACTTAGGTCAAGTTGACCAATAGGTCAAATTGGGTCAAACCAAGTTGGGTCATATGACCATTTGAAATATTTTGGTGGCTTTGGTTTGGTTCAATTTGGTATATATTTGGTTTTGGCTCATATCATTTCATTTAGGTCAAATGGGTCAAGTTGACCTGACCCATTTTATTGGGTTAGGTCAAGGTAGGTTTAGGTTAGGTTAGTCATATAGTGGATTGGTATCTTTGTTTCCAATCAATTTGGGTTAGGTTCAATTTTGGCTCAACATGACCTTTAGGTCATGTTGGGTCTAAGGTTGGGCTAGGTTGGTCTAGTTGGCCAATTGAGGCTTTTCAAGTTCCACAAGTGATTTTGGATGGACTTGACCCATTGGTTCAATCAATTTGGTTTAGATCAAGTTTTGACACATTTTGACCCTTTTGGTCAAAATGGGTCAACTTGGGTCAAGTGGGCCAATTGGGCTAGGTTAGGCTCAAATGTAGGCTTGGTCAAGTTCAAACATAGGTTATGAGTGAACTTAGATCAATAGTTTCAATCAATTTGGCCTATGGTGGAATTTGGCTATGTAAGTTTTTATTTTAGGTTAAGTGTTGACTTGGTCAACCCTTTGTTATGGTTTGACCCAATTTGATTGATCATCCCATGATGATTGTTGATCATGATGAGAGTATATGAGTTTGGTTCAATCCAATTTGGTTAGGATCAAAAGTTGGCTCATAAGGGTACTTTAGGTCACTTTGGGTCAAGTGAGCCTAAGTGAGTCAAATGGTCAAAGCTTGATTTGAAGTTGATTAATCTTGTACATGGACTTATGATTGAAATATAAATCCATTTACAAGTGGTTTGAAGTCAAATGGATTTTGATTCATTTGAAAATTTCATATTCAAAAGAAGAATATGAAAGGATTTTGGGTTTGATTTTTGAATTTGATTTTGATTGAATGATTGAAGTTTGGATTTATATATGAGCTCATGATTGTATGATTGATTGAACCATGAGAGAAAATCAAGAGTTTGGCTTGATTTGAAAATGATTTGGCTAAGTTCAAGATTTTGACTTGAAAGGCTTAGATTGGATTTTGAATGGATTTGAGTTTGATTTTGGAATTGGTTTTGATTGTTTGAATTTATATTTCATTTTTTTTATGTGAATATGAATGAGGATATAAATTGATCATGAGAAAATTTCAATGATTTGAAGGGGTTTAATCATGATTTAGGTTAAATCCATTAAAGGGAATTTAAAGGATTTAAAGAAAATTTTAATTTGAAACTTAATTTTTGAATTGGATTTGATTGATTTATATTTATATTTCATTTATATATGAGAATATAAATGAAAATATAAATAAGTTTTAAGAAAATCTCATGAATTTGAATGGGTTTGATCAAAGTTTTGGTTAATCCATTAAGGTAGGCTTAGGATTTAAGGAATTTCAAGGATTTTAAATTTGGAATTTAACTTTTGAGTTGATTTAATTGATTTATATTTATATTTCATTTATATATGAGAATATAAATGAGGATATAAATAAGTTTTAGAAAATCTAATGAATTTGAATAGGTTTGATCAAGGTTTAGAGTTGATTTTGGCTAAGTCCTTTAATGGAAAATTAAAGGGACTTAAGAAAATTTTCATGAATTGATTTGGAATTTTGAATTTGATTTGATGGGTTTGAATTTATATTTCATTTATATGAGAATATAAATGAGAATATAAATGGATCATGAGAAAATCTCAAAGATTTGAATAGGTTTGAATCATAATTTTGGTTAAGACCTTAAGGGAAGCTTAGAGGCTTAGGCAAAATTTGGACTTTGGAATTTTTGGTGGACTTTGATCATGGGTTTCAATCATATGGAGTTGATTTGAGTTTGGAGAAAATCAAATAGAATTGATTTGGTGTTTGACTTGAAAGAAGGAAAGTGAGGAATGGTTTAAGCTAAGGGTAGGAAGCCCAACACCCAAGGCATGACCTATTCCTATGGCTAACTCTTCTAAGTCTTCTAGGCTAGGTTGAGTGTCCACCTAATCACTAGATGTGTCTTAAGACTAAGGAACTCTTAAAGTCTAAGAGAAATCCTAAGCCTAAGATGGAGGGGTTGAGAGCTCATTCTAAAAATGAGGTCAACAAAGGCTTAGGTGTGGTGTGTGACAAGGAACACACATATTGTGTGTTGACCGAAATGATCAACAACCAAGATCACTAACATAAACAATCTATCCTTAAAAGGAAAAGAAAGAATCCAAAGCTTATGTGGCTCTACTTATGTCCAAGACATAAAGAGGGAAGAAATCCTAAGGGATATAATGTGAACCTTTCCAAGAAGGTTCAAGTCACTCTAGAAGATGAAAGGTTTGATTTGATTCTCACTAGGAGAGAGATCTCCAGCTAGGAGAGGGTTGAATTGTTTCAAATTTTGATTAGGTTTGAATTTTTAGATGAACCCTATGGTTTGCAATGGGTTGTACTGAATATGAGCCATGGAGGCTAAGACCTAATTCAGATTTACCAATCCAAAGGGGTAGCCTACTAAGCACATAGTAGGACTAGTCAACCAAAGGGATGCCTTTCAATATGCAGCAGCTGTACTAGGAAGAAAGCATAGTAGACATACATCCTCCAAATAAGGACCAGTTGCTGGAAAAATCTATTGGCAAGATTACAGATTGAACCCAACCTTGGGCTGACTATTGAGTGAATGCCACTGGGGGACTTAGATTAGCTCAAGGATAGTTAAGATTGATTTCATTTTTAGATTTTTTTATTTTGATTATGATGGATTCCATAAGTTTGCGATGAACTGTACTAAGTAGGGGCCATGGAAGCCTAGACCTAACTTAGATTTATCAATTCAAAGTGAGTAGTCTACCAACCACAAGGTAGACTATCCACAAGGAGAAATGCCTTTTGGTACATGGTCAACTTGAAGAGAAAGCAATCATCTTAGAGACAAGAAACCACTGGGGTGATCCGTTGCTTTGAGCAACAAATCAAACTCGACCTAGGGATGACTATTGAGTGAATGCCACTAGAGGACATAAATTACCTCGAAGATAGTTAAAATATTAATTTTAATTTTTGATTTGTTTTGATGGATTCTGTTGATTTATGATGGATCACATTGAGAAGGAGCTTATAGAAGCCTAGACCTATCTCATATTTACTGAACCAAAAGCAATAGCTTCCTAGTCAATGGGAGCACTATCCAACCAAAGGAGTGCCTCTTGGTTTGCAATAATCAATTGAAGGGAAAAAAGCTCAAGGACTCACATCTCCACTAGAAAAGATCATTGGGGTGATCAGTTGCTTTAGGCAACAAATCAACCAACTAAAATCGTCGGTTTGTGACAATCATGCTAGAAAGAATGTGTCATAGTCTTATATCTTTCAAAGAAGAATGACTGAGGTAACTTGTGGAAAATAGATTGAACCCGACCTAAGGGCTACGAGTGAGTACCAAGATTTATCTCAACTCGGTAGTCAGCAATTCTATAGGGAGTTCTCGACCCCTAAAGATAGGATGCCTGCTTGGGACAAGGGGCCCTCTTGGGGCTTGAATTCCTAATCCATAAGCAAATTAAGTTTGTTTATTTCATTTGTTTGTTTTAGTTTGGTTTATTTATTTTATAATGGACCCTGTTAGTTTGTGAGGGATCAAACTGAGAAGGAGTTTATATCAACCTAGACCTATCTTAGATTTACTGAACTAGGGGAAAGTATGGCATCCGCTAAATAAATTTTCCAACCACAGGTGTGGCTACTAGGAAAGGGGGATTGTTCAATCCAAAAGTAACCGGTAGTGTCTAAATGGGTCACAAAGGACTTGATCCAAATAGAGTGCCCAGGGATGGGGTATAAGGGCTTAATCAACACCACGGAGAAGATGACATGGCTAGTCATATAATAGGTATTCGTGTCCAAGTGAGAAAGCATGGGACTCATATCGCCAAGAGTGGTGTACCGGGTGAGTCACTTTGTCATAGCGAACATCAACCAACTAAGGTGCCCATCGGTTTGCAACAATCTAGAAGAAAGCTGGGACTCACATCCTCTTAGAACCCTGCTGGTGTCTTCACTCGAGGTGTTATCCGGGGGACAACTAAGTGAATGCCACTGGGGGACTTATATCAACTCAAAAGTAGTCAAGAGGAAGGAGCCTCCGAGGGACTTATCCTAAGCCCCAAATATACTCTACATAGTTAGAGCATGATGGCTAGTTCAAGAAGAAAGCATAGGGACTCAGATCTTATTAAATAAAGTCAACATGAGGTAGTTTACTGGCTGGGCAGTGAAGACTACTATACAAATAAAGCACTCATTAGTTTCCAATGATCAAATTAGGAAAAAATCATGGGGACTCACATCTTCTAAATAAATGACCACTAAGGTGACATACTAGCGAGGTAGCATGATCGACCTAAAAGCATGAGTGAGTGCCATAGGGGCTTGCTCCCACATCAAAATAGCTCAGACAAAAAGATTTGTATTTGTTGTTGTGTATGTGTTAAATGGAATAGGATGCCTCTGGGGGACTCTTACACCTACCTTAAAACATGCTTGTGAAATTATGGAATGATGCCATGGATGACAACAAGAATTCCCACTAAGAATGGAAGCTGTTTGGGTTCTCCCAAACCTAACTTATTTATGCTAATAGAGATAGGATGCCTCTCGGGTTCTCTTACACCTATTCTAATAGCATCAGGAGATTATGTTTGTGTTGTGAAATAGGGATAGGATGCCAGGGGACACTTACACCTACCCACACATCACTGGATTCACAAGACAAGCAAACAACACTTGAAAGAGAAGATTTGATGGAATCAAATTTAGTTCTTTTATTAATGATTATTTTCAAACAAGTTTTATTTCATGGGTAATATTAGAGCCCATTAATTGGAAGCATGGGTGTTCACATTTACAATCAATAAGTATAAGATCCTCCTTGGTAGGCCTTCTCTCTATGACATAGGGGCCTTCCCAAGTGGGTTCAAACTTGCCTCCCATCTTTCGATGGGCAACAATTGGTCTCCTTAGGACTAACATAAGTTCTCCTACTCGGAAAGACCTAGGGAGACCATCTTATGAGCTTGAATCATTTTGGCCTTATAACTCGAGGTTACGGTGCGTCGACTCCTCCTTTTAGCTCTTCTAAGTAACTTTGCATTGTGCTCTGTAGTGATCTTGTTACCCAATGCTATCCTTAGTGATGAAAGTTGAACTTCTAAGGGAAAAATAGCTTTGTACCATACACTAAGAAAATAGGGTAGGAGTTGGAGTTGGTATGTGATCGGTAGGCCCACAAGGCTTCAACCAACTTTATTCCACTTTGTTTGTTGTCAAGAGTCTTCTTGATTCTGGATGAGATTTTTTGTTGAATGCTTTAAAACCATTAGCTCTAGGGTAGTAGATGGTGGAGTATCTCCAATCTATCGTGTCTTCTAGCAATTGATCTTCATGCTTTTGAATGCGTACCATTATCGATATAATTTGAGGCACCGAACCTATATATATGATATGGTTCACAAAACATGGTGAGTGTGACCTCTCAGTGGGATGGATTCGCCCACTTGGAAAAGTAGTCTAGCCTAAGATGAATCGATGCCCCTTGAAGAAGAAGGAGATCGATCGGACACAATGTTGGTACTAACTAATAGCCATGAAGCCAATGTAGGGTTTGGGTGGTTGGTGGAGGACCACACCATGCACCTGACACTAATGGCATCTCCTAGCTACATTCACGCAATCTTTAATCATCGAAGGCCAGTAGTATCCAAGTCTTTTGATCTTTGACTTCATATTTAGATAGGATTTATGCACTCCACATAGACCTGAATGTACCTCAATTACAATGCCACGGGCTTCATGTTTGTCTAAATAACGTATTAACATTTGGTCAAAGGACCATCGGTATAGGATGCCATCAACAAGAGCATAGGAAAGAGCTCTCTATTTCACCTGATGGGCATGTGATTTCTCTTGAGGTAGTTTTCCAGTGTTTAAGTAATCTATGAATGGTTGCCTCCAATCCAGCTCCTTGTCCATGTTGGAAATGACAACCTCCCCTTTAAGAGAAAGTCTCTCGATGAGTTCCGAATCAATAAGGGATAAGACTTATCTATTTTGGACCCTTATTGAAATGGACTCATCTTCTAAACATACCAACTCTTTGGCCAGTTTAGCCAAGGCATACTGCATTCTCTACTCGGGAAACCTTGTAGATGGTAACTTCAAGAATCTGGGCCAACAACTTCATGGTATACTCATAGGCTTTGAGGACTAGACCAACAGGTTGATGACCAACGAGAATCCCAAAGATGTTGATGCTCTTGACACTAGTGATGGCTAACTCCAAACCGGCAATCAAAGCCTCATACGGCTTCATTGTGGTGCAGGTTAGAAAGATAGTATGAGAATCTCATCACATCGTTTTGGAGTTAGAAGAACTATTCTACCCTACCTTTCTTGGGAGAATAGATCATGGTGCTTCACCTTTAAGAAAATCAAAGACCATCAAAATACATCTCCCATCAATGGTTTTAAGCCTCATGATTTGTTCATTGGGAGATCACCTAAGGTGAGAATCAACAGAAGTGGTGTGTTACACCTTCTTTATACCTGAGGGGTACAAATGTGATATCAAACTGAGAGTATCATGGACCAATGAGCCAAACATTTGAAAAGCGTGCCATGTCATGAGGTACAGAGTGGATTGGTTCTTGAGATCAAGTTCACCTTGAGAAAGCATGTAGTGTCATAACTGAGATGCAAAAGATCAAAGTTAGGTAATAGGGATGCGAATGAGGTAGTAGAGAGCACTTTCCTTTCCCTCATCATTGGAGCCAACGAGCCAAGAGAGTCATCCAATGCAAAGAAAAAGGATCAATGGCCTACCCGGATAGGGGCTAGAATTGGAGGCTTCACCATGTATTCTTTGATGAATGTGTGACACTTATCATCCCACTTAAACTTAGCATCCTTTTTGACAAGTGCTGATAATGGCTTGCATCTCCTCGAGGTTTAAGAAAAAGCATCTTAGATATGCCAGCCATCCTTGAAATGATCTGAGTTGAGTTAAACTCTTAGGAGGTGGCATTTTGAAAATAGCTTTAATGTTTTCAAGATCTATTTCTATTCCCCGATGTTGAACAACAAACCCAAAGAATTTTCTTGAAGCTACTCTGAATGCATAGTTCAAGGGATTCACTTTGAGGTTATATTGTTTTAACCTTTTGAAAACTACTCTCAAGTCAAAGAGGTGGTCTTCCTTTTCTAAACTCTTGACTACTAGATCATCAATGTAGCACTCAACCTGATGATGGATGAGTTCATTGAAGATCTGAGTCATGGCCCATTGGTATATAGCACTAGCATTTTAAGGCCGAAAGGCATGACCCTATAATAGAAGATTTTGATCTGGGTTCGAAAAGTAATGTTTCTTCATCTTTAGGAGACATCTTGATTTGGTTATAGCTAGATGACCCGTCCATCAAAGAGAAGACTGCATGAGATGAGGTGATGTCCACCATTAACTCTGGTATAGGAAGAGGAAACTCATCCTTAGGACATGCCTTGTTTAAGTCCTTAAAATCGATGCAAATGCAAATTTGGCCATTCTTCTTCTTAACTAGGGATGACACTAGCTAACCAGGTAAGATATTTTTCTTCCCTAATGAAACTAGCATTGATGAGTTTCTTGACTTCAGAAATGACCTATTGTTCAATTTCTAATCGCATGCATCTAGGAGCTTGTTTAATAGGGGTAATGTTAGGATATATTGCTAGCTTGTGGACTACTACGGAGATAATCAAGCATTTCTTCATAACTCCATGAACCATCCTTTAAACCAATAAACTAAGTTATTGGCTTCTTCTTCATTCAAAGAATGAATTGATGTATGTGGGATTTTTTTCTCGAGGTTGATTTATTTAAGCTTGTTAATATTGAATGAATCTCCTCTTCAAACTCGGTGGTGCCTTTTGACTTGGAGATCATCTAGATCATCTCAAGTTTCTAAACACATTCTCGTAAGAGTTGGGGATGAGAGAGAAGAACCTATCATTTCAAATGGTTGGTAATAACTAGGCAACCATCAGACCCATGCTCAATCTAGTCCTTTCTTGATTGTGCTTCCCCGCTATATTATTCCATAGCTTTTGAAATATTACATGCTTGGACCAAGTGTGAGGAACTAAACCTTTCCATATAGGTAGCCCTCTTAGGTGATGGCATAGGGATCAATAGGATATGGAACTAGGTGAGTATTAGGTCCTTTTCAAATGAACCATACATATCACCAAATTCTATTCAAAACTATACCAACATAAGAGAAAGGAAACCTATGCTAAGCATACCTTTATAATCTTTCACATGCAAGCTCATAATTAAAATATAAGTAACATACTTTAGATTTGATATTTGATTTATATGTTTTGAAAATAATTTGAATTTAGTAGTGATAATAGCCATTCATATTTCTACTTTAGCCAACACATGCAAATTTGACATAAAGTAAACAATTTCATTTTTGAATTTGAATTTGAAAAATATGGATGCATGAACTCACATGACATACAAATTTAGCATGTTGGGGAAAGATTCAAAATAATGAAAGCATGTAAACAAATTCACTTTAATTAAATCCTAAAGACATTCTTATGGAATAAGAACGTTTAAAATAAATCAAAGTGTATTCAATGTGATTCTTATTTAGTTTGGAGTTTGACTTAATTTTCTAAAGATGAGTTGAATTTACTTCCTAACCCATTCCACATGTGTTTGATATTTTTGTTTAATTTTTAGATAATTAGAACCATTTTAGGTATTAATTTGGTTATGAATTAAATAACTTAATTAACCCTTACCTACACCACCTTAGAATAATTAACCAAATAATTATGAGCCAACGAGATGACATAAAAAACTCACAAATAATTTAAATTTGTAATGCACCTAATAAAAAAAAGGCCTAATGCAATTTGGCTCATAATTAAAGGTTAATTAAGCTAAGGGGTTTAGCTTAAGTAATTTCAAAACACCCTTTCACACATATGAATTGGGTTTTGATTACCTTAATTGAACTTAGGTTATTAAACACCTAAACATCTACCCAAAGTAGATTAATTAAATTCTAGAAGTTTTTTAGATTTTTTAGAAATTAATTAAGGGATAATTAATAAATTAACCCTTAATATAGAGAAGATTAAGGAGAGAAAAAGGGGGTTCAGGGAATAGCTTAAGGGAAATGCCCCAAAATTATTCCCTAAACCTTCTATCTACTGAATCTAACCTTATTCAACCCTAATCATGGATTAAACCACTAATGACACCTTAAGTTTCCTTAATTAGGGAAATTAGGAAACCCATATTCTCCTAATAAGCCTTCAATAAATTCCAAGAAAATTAGGGAGAGAAGTCATCCGCAAAACATACCCAGGAAGTTTGTGACTAATTAGAGGTTTAATTAAGAGATAACTAGCAAAATGAAGTTTCCAATAAAACCCAAAATTAGATAAAAGCATAATTCAAAATCCCTTGAAATTAATTTTAAAATATTCTAAGTTGAATTATCTTTTAATAGAAATTTATTTTTTAATTTTATGAATTTTATTGAGAGAGATATGAATTTTAGAATATATAGAGATTAATTAGCATTTAATTAAATCCCTAACTAATTCTTTAGCTCACGGCGCATCTCATGGTCTTGATGGTCAGCACGCTGTACACGCATCATGTTGTGAACCCATTACTTAAATATCAAATCTAAAAGGCGGCATGATGGTGGACGTACTTTGATCTCTGTCGTTCGAAGATCGGACAACCAGAGTTCTCCCCACAATTTCAAAAAGGATAAATCAAATTCTAAACATGGGGAAATTATCGGTCGTCCATCCAAAATGCGCAGTTGGATGGCCAAGATCTCTCCAGTTCTACCCTTAGATAAATAGAGACTATTCATGATCTAGGGAAAGATCTGAAGTTGATTGAGCTCGGATTCAAATAAGACTTAACCCACACCATCTAAAGCCAATGAGCACATCCAATGTGGATTTGCATGAATTGAAAATTCCCTTCACAAAGGACCAACACCTCCTATGCTAGGTGGTTGAAAAATCCATACCTTATAGAGTGATCACCCATCAAGATCGATGTGAGGTAGCTTTAAAATTCTAGGCCTTGAGATTGAGTGGCTTGCTCTCTATGACTAACACCACTTGAAGATCCTTTACTTTGATCCAATTGCTCCTCTCCTTGCTATGGGAACTCCAATGGAAGCTTGAGTGAGCGATTGGTCCTAGAAAGTGTGCAAAAGGAATTGAGGTGGTTTTAGTGTGAGGAAGTTCAAGATTGGATTGAGCTCCCTATTTTCACACTGCAAAATTGAGAAGATGAAGTTTGATTTCACTCAAGGAAGATTGGAGGTGAGGAATTGCTAACTTCAGGTTCAATCAAAATGAGGAATGATGGATTTGAATTCAATTAGGGGAGTATATCTCCCCCTTAAAGGATCGGGCAAGATTATTTTCCATTTTGATCCAACTGATCATAATGGGAGGGTTGTTTGATCAGTTAGATGTTTGCACATGGTCAGTTTGAGGCCTTGAGTGGATTGCCAACCTCCCATGTGCATGAAATTGAGTGAATGAGGAGTTTGAATTTGCCATTTTAACCCATGGGGTGGGTTTGGCCTTGGGTTGGAATGACACCAAACCCATTGGGTTGGGTGCACCACTCTTCATTAGGTCCCCTTGAGCTATTAGGAAAGCATCAAGTGGATATGAAGAGGGTATGACCAAATTACCCATGGATTAAGCCAAAATTTGTTCTATGGCCTAGGGGTAGGATGGTCATTTTGCTGATTTTTCAATTTGGATATATTGGGTATGTGGTGAAAATAGGTTTGTCCAAGTTTTATTGGATTTGGAGTTCATTTAATAAGGTTTGGCTCATGTTGACCCATTTAGGTCAAAATGGGTCAACTTGGGTCAAGTTGACCAATTGGTTTCAAGTTGGGTCAAGCCATTTGAAATGTTTTGGTAGCTTTGGTTTGATTCAATTTGGTATATTGAATTTTTGATTTTTCAAATGGGTCAAGTTGACTTATTTGACCCATTTGACCTATTTGAGGTAGGTCAAGTGTAGGTTTCTAGGTTAGTCATGGAGTGGATTGGTATCTTTATTTCTCAATCAATTTTGGTTAAGTTTGGCTCAACATGACCTTTAGGAAAGGTTGGGCTTTAAGTTCAACAAGTTTTGTAATCTGATTTGTAATTTCAGTTTTTGGCCAAGTTTTGACACAATTTGTGGTAGCCAGGCTAGGTTAGCTCAAATGTTGGCTTGTTTAAAACATAGGTCATGAATGAACTTAGATTGATGGTTTCAATCAATTTGGCCTATGGTGGAATTTGGCTATGTTAGGTTTCATTTTGGGCTAAGTGTTGACTTGGTCAACCCTTAGGTTTGACTTGGTTTGACCCAATTTGATTGATTGATCATCCCATGATGATTGTTGATCATGATGAGAGGCATAGGTGAGTTTGGTTCAATCAAATTTGGTTAGGATTAGAATTTGGCTCATAAGGGTACTTTAGGTCACTGGGTCAAGTGAGTCAAATGGCTTGGTCAAAGCTTGATTTGATTGATTAATCTTGTATATGGACTTATGATTGAAATATAAATCCATTTACAAGTAGTTTGAAGTCAAATGGGTTTTGATCCATTTGACAATTTCATATTCAAAGGAAGAATATGAAGAGATTTTGGCTTTGATTTTTGAACAAGGTTTTGATTTGGTGATTGAAGTTTGGATTTATATATGGGTTCATGATTGTAGGGTTGGTTGAATCATGAAGGACAATCAAGAGTTTGGCTTGATTTGAAATTGATTTAGCTAAGTTCAAGATTTTGACTTGAAAGGCTTAGGTTGAATTTTGAGTGGGTTTGCGTTTGATTTTGGAATTGGTTTTGATTGTTTGAATTTATATTTCATTATATATGTGAATATAAATGAGAATATAAATGGGTCATGAGAATATTTCAAGGATTTGAAGTGGTTTTGATCATAATTTTGGTTACATCCATTAAGAGGGATTTGAATTTTTGACTTTGGTTTGATTGATTTACATTTATATTTTATTTATATATATGAATATAAATGAGAATATAAATGAGTTTTGAGGAAATCCCATGACTTTGAATTGGTTTAGAGTTTATTTTGGTTAAGTCCTTAAGAGAAGATTAAGGACTTAGGAATTTTGATGGATTTTGATCATGGGTTTCAATTATAGATTTCAATCATGGATTTCAATCATGGAATTGATTTGAGTTTGGAGAAAATCAAATAGAATTGATTTGGAGTTTGAAATGGAAAGAAGGAAAGTGAGGAATGGTTTAAGCTAAGGGTAGGAAATTTTCATAATACCCTTAAGGCATGACCTATTCCTATGGCTAACTCTTCTAAGTCTCTAGGGCTAGGTTGAGTGTCCACCTAATCACTAGATGTCTTAAGACTAAGGAGCTCTTAAAGTCTAAGAGGAATCCTATGCCTAAGATGGAGGGTTGAGAGCTCATTCTAAAAATGAGGTCAACAAAGGGCGCCCAATAGGTGTGGTGTGACTGACAAGGAACACCGCATGTATTGGTCTTGACCTAAATGATCAACAACACCTAGAGATAACAAGCACTAACCGAAATAATCTATCCTTAACCCAAGGTGTAGAAATAATCCACATAATGTGGCTCTACTTATGTCTAAGACATAAGAGAGGCAAAAATCCACTTAAGAGATAGAAACCTTCCACTAGCAGTAGTCATCCACATGGGGATGAGAGGTTTGATTTGATTTGAATCTCAATTAGAAGAAAAAGATTTGATTTTTTTCGCTGGGGAAGAGGGTTGAATTTGTTTCAATTTTGTTATGTTTTGAATTTTAAGAAATGTACCCTCGATGGACTGCGTGGGGCTATGGAGGCTAAGACCTAACTGATTTACCAATCCAAAGGGGTAGTCTACTAAGCACATAGTAGGACTAACGACCAAAGGATGCCTTTCAATATGCATCATGTAGGAAGAAAGTTTAGTAGACTTACATCCTCCCAAGTAGAGATCGCTGGGGGTAATCTGGCAAAATGATTGAACCCAACCTAGGGTTGACTATTGAGTGAATGCCAGGGGACTTAGATCAACTCAAAGATAGTCAAGATTAATTTTATTTTTAAAATTTGTTTGTTTTTATTATGATGGATCCCATAGGTTTGCGATGAACTACACAGAGTAGGGGCCATGGAGGCCTAAACCTAACTCAGATTTACTAATTCAAAGGGAGTAGTCTACCAACCACAAGGTAGGACTATCCAACCAAAGGGGAAATGCCTTTTGGTATACAATGGTCAAGTTAAGAAGAAAGCATGGGGACTCACAACTTCCACAACAAGGAACCACTAGGGTGATTGGTTGCTTTGGGCAACAAATCGAACTTGACCTAGGGCTGACTATTGAGTGAATGCCTCTGGGGCACTTAGATCAACTCAAGATAGTCAAAGATTAATTTTCATTTTTAATTTATTTTTGTGGCTTCCATTGGTTTGTGATGGATCCGAGAAGGAGCTTATAGAAGCTATACCTATCTATTTACAAATAATGGGAGTAGCTTCCGATGGGAGAACTCTCCAACCAAAGGAGTGCCTTTCAATTTGCAATGATCAATTGAAGGGAAGAAAGCTTGGAGACTCACATCTTCCACTAGAAAAGACTACTGGGGTGATTGGTTGCTTTGGGTAACAAATCAAACCTGACCTAGGGTGCCCGTCAGTTTGCGACAATCATGCTAGAAAGAATGCGTTATAGTCTTATATCTTTAAAAGCAAAATGACTGCTAGGGTAACCTACTTGTGGAAAAATAAATTGAGCCCAACCTAAGGGTGACTACGGAGTGAGTGCAGACTCGGGGATTGATCTTAACTCATGTAGTCAGGCAAATCCTATAGGGAGTTCTGCTGACACTTCCCTAAAGATAAGATGCCTGCTTGGGAAAAGGGGCCCTTTGGGGGCTTGAATTCCTAATCCACAAGAGAAATAATTTCATTTATTTTGTTTATTTTATTTATTTTTATCGTGGACCCTATTAGTTTGTGAGAGATCAAGCTGAGAAGGAGCTTATATCAGCCTAGACCTATCTCAGATTTACTGAACCAAGGGAGAATCTGTGCATCCGCTAAACAAATTCTCCAACCATAGGGGTGGCTATTAGGAAAGGGGGACTGTCCAATCCAAAAGTAACCCGGTAGTGTCTAAATGAGGTCACAAAGGACTTGATCCAAATAGAGTGCCCACAGGGGATGGGGCCGATAAGGGCTTAATCCAACACCCTGGAGAAAATGACATGGCTAGTCATATATCCAATAGGTATTTGGTGTCCAAGTCAAGGAGAAAGTGCGGGGACTCATATCTGCCAAGAGTGGTGTACTCACCGGGTGAGTTCTTCGATAATGAACATCAACCAACCTAAGGTGCATCGATTTGTAATAATCATTCTAGGAAGAAAGTTCAGGGGCTCACATCTTCTATAGAGAATGAATTGGGATAGTTTATCTTGCTTGACAAGTCCACCTAGGAGACTATTGAGTGAAGGCCATTGGGGAACTTATGTCAACGAAAGTAGTCAATAGGAAAGGAGCCTGAGGGACTTATCCTAAACCTCAAATATACCTAGTTAGTGCATGATGGCTAGTTCAAGAAGAAAGCATGGGGACTCACATCTTCTTAAGCAAAGTCAACATGAGGTAGCTTACTGGCTAGGCAGTGAAGCCTACCATACTAACAAGGCGCTCATTGGTTTGCAATGATCAAGTTAGGAAGAAAGCACAGGGACTCATATCTTCCAAATAAATGACCACTGGGTCATACTAGTAGTATGTGACCACCTAGAGCACTAATGAGTGAGTGCCACACGGGGCTTGCTCTCACATCAAAATAGCTCGAGATAAAAGATTTGTGTTTATTTGTGTGTATGTTTCAAAAAAGATAGGATGCCTCTGTAGGACAATTACACCTACCATAAACACATTAGGGGTTTGATGAAATGGTGCCATTGATGGAAACATAATTCCTACTAAGAAAGGATGCCGCTTGGGTTCTCTCACACCTATCTTAGTTATTTTAATCGAAATATGATGCCTCTCGAATTCTCTTACACCTTTTCTAATAGCATCAAGAGATTATGTTTGTGTTGTGAAAGAGGGATAGGATTCTACTGGGGGACTCTTACACCTACCCTAGACACATTACGATGGATTTGCAAGATAAGCAAACAACACTTCGAAAGAAGAGAAGATTTGATGAATGGAATTAGATTTTTGTTCTTTTTATTAATAATTGCTTTTAAAACATGATTTGTTTTATGGGTAATATTTCCTTAAGTAGACCCCATTAATTAGAAGCATCGGGTGTTCCCCTTTACAATCAATAAACTGATAAGATACTCTTTGGTAGGCCTTCTCTATGACATAGGGGCCTTCCCAAGTGGGTTCAAACTTGTCTTCTATCTTTTGATGAGCAATAATTAGTCTCCTTAGGACTAACACAAGTTCTCCTACTCGAAAAGACCTAGGGTGGACCAGCTTATTGTGAGCTTGAATCATTTTGGACTTGTACAACTTGAGGTTCTGGCACCCATAGGCGACTCTCCTCCAAACCTTCGAGCTCTTCTAATCACAACTTTGCATTCTACTCAGTAGTGATCTTGTTACCCAATGCTATCCTTAGTGATGGGAGTTGAACTTCTAAAGGAAGAATGGCTTTGGATCCATACATTAAAGAAAATGAGGTAGACTGAGTTAGAGTTCGGTATGTGGTGCGGTAGGCCCACAAGGCTTCAACCAACTACTCATTCCACTGTCATTTATTATCATCAAGAGTCTTCTTCAATATATAGATGAGAGTTTTGTTGAAAGATTTTGCTAAGCCATTTGCTCTAGGGAAGTAGAGGGTGGAGTATCTCCAATCTATACCGTGTCTTCTGGCGAAGCTGTTGATCTTCAGGCTTTTGAATGCAGTATCATTATCAAATATAATTCATCGAGGCACCCTGAACCAATATACGATATGGTTTCTAAAAAATTGAAGCACATGCTGAGCTATGACCTCTATGAGTGGGATGGCTTTCACCCACTTGGAAAAGTAGTTGGTGGAAGCTAAGATGAATCGATGCCCCTTGGAAGAAGGAGGATCGATTGGACCTATAATGTCGGTACCCCAACACTCAAATGGCCATGAAGCCAATGTAGGGTGTAGAATGTTGGTGGTTGGTGGAGGACCACACTGCACTGTGATGGCATCTCCTAGCTACATCCATGCAATCTAATCATTGAAGGCCAAGAGTATCCAAGTTGCTTGATCTTCATCTTCATCTTTGGACCGAGTGTCCAGCATAGACTTGAATGTACCTCATTATAATGCCATGAGCTTCATGTTTGTCTAAATAATGTAACCACATTTGGTCAAAAGATTGGTGGTACAGGGTGCATCAACAAGAGCATAGGAGAGAGCTCTTTATTTCACCTGATGGGCTTGTGACTTTTCTTGAGGTAGTTTACCGGTGTTCAAGTAATCTAAATTGCCTCCAATCCAGCTCCTTGTCCATTTTGGCAATGACAACCTCCCCTTCAAGAGAAAGTCTCGATGAGTTCAATAAGGGATAAGACTTGTCTATTATGGAGCCTTATTGAAATGGACTCATCTTGCACATGCCAAACTCTTTGAGTTTTGCCAAAGCATCAATGCATTCTACCGAAACCTTGTAGATGGTGACTTCGAGAATCTAGGCCAACAACTTTCATGGTATTTGTTGAGAACTGGTAGGACGACAATCGTTGATGACCAACTAAGAATCCCCAAAGATGTTGGTGCTCTTGACGATAGTGATGGCTAACTGAATCAAATCTCATACTCAACTTTATTGTTGGTGGTTGGAAAGATAGTATGAGAATCTCATCACATCAGTTTTGAGTTAGAAGAACTATTCTACCCTACCTTTCCTAGAGAGTAGATCATGGTGCTTCACCTTTAAGAAAAGAAGGCACCATCAAAATACATCTCCCATCGGTTGTTGGCCTCCCTTAGTTCATGATTTCATCGAGATCATCACTAAGAGAATCAAGGTGTGTGCTAAGAAATCTAGTGCTATCCTTTTACCATGGAGGGGTACAAATGTGATATCAACGAAGAGAATCATGGACTAACATGCCAAACATCCGGATAGTGTTCGCCATATCATGAGATACTGCAATGGATTTATTTGGGAGATTAAGTTCACCTTATGAGAAAGCATGTAGTGTCGTAGCTTCTGAGATGCAAAGATCAAAGCTAATAGGTGGATAGTTTGCTTCATGAATCGATGACGATGAGGTTGTAGAGCTCCTTCCCTTCATTGGCTTGGGCCAAGAGCATCGAGAGAGTCATCCAATGCAATAGTGTAAAGGATGGCATACCCGGATAGAGGCTAGAACTGGCAGCTTCACCAAGTATTCTTTGATGTCTTCGAAAGCATGTTGGCACTTATCATCCCACTTGAACTTGGCATCCTTTTTGATAAGTGCTGAGAATGACTTGCATCTCCCTAATAGGTTTGAGATAAAACATCTTAGATATGCCAGCCATCCTTGAAAGGATCTGAGTTGAGTTAAACTCTTAGGAGGTGGCATTTCTAAGATAGCTTTAATCTTTTTAGGATCTATTTCTATTCCCCGGTGTTGAACAACAAACCCAAGGAATTTCCCTAAAACTACTCAATGCACACTTCATGGGATTCATTTTGAGGTTATATTATCTTAACCATTCAAAAAAATACTCTCAAGTCAAAGTGGTGGTCTTCCTTTTCTTTTGCTCTTGACTACCGATCATCAACATAGCACTTAACCCGATGATGGATGAGTTCATTGAAGATCTGAGTCATGGCCATGGTATCAAAAGGCAAAAGGCATGACCCTATAATAGAAGATTCTGATCAGGGCTTGGAAAGCAGTGTTTCTTTCATCTTCAGGAGACATCTTGATTTGGTTATAGCCAGATGACCCATCCATGAAAGAGAAAATTGCATGAGATGAGACGATGTCCACCATTAACTCTAGTATAGGAAGAGGAAACTCATCCTTAGGACATGCCTTATTTAAGTTCCTAAAATTGATGCAAATGCGAATTTGGCCATTCTTCTTCTTAACTAGGATGACACTAGCTAACTAGGTAGGATATTTTTCTTCCCGATAAAACCATCATTGTTCATGACTTTAAAATGACTTGTTGTCTAATTTCTATGCCTAGGAGCTTACTTAATAGGGTAGCATTAGGATCTATTGGTAGCTTGTGACTACTACATTAGAGATAATCTCATTTCTTCATAACTCTATGTGAAGCAGTCTTTAAACTTAGTCAATAACCTAACTAATTCATTGGTTTCTTCTTCATTCAACAATGAACTGATGTATGTTGGGTGTGGATTTTCTTCTATCCTGCGGTTGATTATTTAATCTTGTCGATTGTTAAATGAATTTCCTCTTTAAATTCTGGCAGTGCCACTTTGACTTGGAGATCATCTAGATCATCTGAGGTTTCTAAACACACATTCTCATAAGAGTTGGGGATGTGAGAAGAAACTATCGATTCCAAATGGTTGGTAACTAGGCAATAATCTTCATCATCACACCTTATTATGAATCCTAGTCTCTTGATTGTGCCTCCCTGCCCAGTATTATTCCATAGCTTTTCAAAGTATTCTGACCAGTGCTTGGACCATGTGTGAGGAACCAAACCTTTCTATATAAGATTTTGAACACAAGGCGAGTAAAAGTCAAAAGGCAATTCCATTAATTCTTTAAAAGTATCTTTCTCAAGCTCTACATCAACTTCGGTTTGGATGATGATCCCAAAAGAACTTCTTCGCATGTCACTGGAAAACTTAGGGACTTCCTTAACTACTCAACTTCAACTTTCTGAGATGTAAGTGAGGTAAGAGCTAAGGTTTCCAACTGCTGCCTAATAGTTTCACATAAACTAGATTCGAATACTTTGCTTTGCTTGGAGGCCTGGTCTTCATTTCTATCTGGATCAAAAGTCACCTCCAATGGAACCCATTGAGAGGGGTTGGCTGGTATACTAATCACATTAGACTCATCCTCCAAGCTGGATTCCAAGTATATGTAAATAGTAGGGGTATTCCTATGAACTGGAACATGACCTCTATTGGTTGAAGGCCAAATAAGGGGTCTACCACCTCTGGAACTACCTCTGTTTCTGTGTTTGCCTATTCTTGGTGGAGGTTGAGCCATCCTACCTACATGTCCATATGATGGAATGAATTGTGGGTGGAATGTGATATGCGGATCTATTTCTTCTTCAATTCCCCTATCTTGTTCACTTGGACTTTATTTTTCTTTTCATTTTCTTTTATCTTTTGCTTTTGTATTTACATTTGAATTTTGTCCAAGTTCATGAGAAAGGGTATTTGAGGAAGATAGTAGGTCATCCTCATAAATTTCAACCTCTTTAACTAAAATAGCTTTCATCTCCGCTGGTATTCAATTCCATCTTTTGAACTTGATGCAATCGATGAAGGGAGAATGGAATGATCTTGTTCTAATGTATCTAAGGCCTACCAAGAAAAGCAGTGAATGAATTATTTGAATCAATGATGTAGAACTTGGCTTTAGTCTTCCAGTCAGCTATCTTCAAAGGTAACACTATAGAACCTAAATCTTGCTCACCTCGATCATTAAATCCTCTCACCATCATCTGATCTCCTCGGAGTGTGGAGATGTTGATCTTCAAATAGGCAAGGGTCTTTAGACTCATAATGGTTACCATGCAATCCATGAACGAACCACCAATCTATCCATCCATGTCGACTGTAATGTAGAGGGGACAATTGTGCTCCAAGTCCCCCAAAAGGAGGTCTTCATCTATGAAGGTGATCCCTTGAGCTTCTTTTGCATAATGTGCTTCTTCATCTATAGTAGTCAGCTAAGCTAAGCATATTTTAGGATCAAGGAGGGCCTTGATTAGTGATTCCCTCATCTCTTTGGATAAGACAAGGGCATCATATATGCTTAGCTTAGATGGAAAATTTCTTAGATGAGAAAGGATGTTGTAGTCCACCTTCTGATCTTCCACAAGCATATCCAAGGGTGGAGCATCTTATGGAAGGGCTTCTCGATCTTCAGTACCAATGACTTGTTTCCCTCTATCTTGAGGTACTGCTCTAGGAGGTAGAACCTTGCCACTACGAAGGTTGACTACGGTGATCTCTTGAGGCAAGGTGGTGGAAGGTTCTACCTACACTTCAAGCTCACCTACAGCTTCTCCTATGGGACCCTCAAAATTGAATGATTCCAAGTCTATCTTAAGAGGTGAACTAGTAGTATTCAGAGTTAGGAAGTCCAACTCTGAATCATAAAGAGGAAGATCAGAATTGTTATAGTTATTTAGACTTGAAGAGTTATCATTAGGAATAGAAGAAGGCAAGCCATCATAAGTGACATAGATGTAATTAAAACTAGCTTTATTCTTCAATTTCTTGGAATTATTTGGAGATACAAAGTAGAAGTCAAGTAAAGTGAGTGGAGTAAGGGATTTAATGCCTTTATCCGCTGATACAAGAGTTCTACTAGTAGAAGAAACATAAAAGCTAGCTAAAATGGAAGAAGTCTGGTGTGAAGATATGGCTAGAGGTGGACAGGTTGGTGGGTATGCTAAAGGGCTATCCGTGACACATGTTCTTCTTGAGCTCCCACTTTCTTAGAGTTGGCAACTTCAAACCTTCCTTGGTGTTGGAGGTTTGACTCACTCTGTAAGGAAAGCTTCTTGATCTTGAATGATTTTCTTAAAGGTTTTGGATAGAAATATCCCAACCTTCTTTAGTTTTGGTAGGATCACATGTATCCCCAAGGATTACCTTGATGGAACTAGAAGGTTGTTCCATAAGGTATTCCTTTGGGATAACTACACCGATCTTGAAATTCGTAGTCCTTGAATGTGAAGCAATCCTCCAAAACATGTTTAACAGATATGGTAGAGAAAAGTTTGGATCATGACTTTTACTTCCTAGTCTCCTAGGCTGGTAGCTAAAGTTATGTTTCTTTAAGAGATTCATAAGATATTTTTGATTACCTCCCTCTTAAAAGAATAAGGTTTGTTTAACTTATCTAAAAGAGTAGGTGGACCATAGCTACCTGGCGGTGGATATGCATGCACTCTTGATGGTATGGTGAGGGTGGCTATGTTGGCCGTCAGGTTGCTAGAGGGGTTGCCTTAGATGGTGGCAAAGGAGGTGGAGGCTACTGAGGTCGCGGTCTCTCGGACTTATCTCTAGCAGGAGGCTTCCCCTTATCAACCACTACTATTGCTCCTAGATTCTTTTCATAAACCTTCTGTGGCTTTTGCTTTGGCAAGATCTTGAAAAAACTATTTGGCCTCTCCTTGTAGCCGCCTTGTTGATTAGCTTCTCAAATGTCTTGATTGTGAAGCCCTTAAGTATGAAGGGACCAGTCCATGGATATTCTTTAAGAGAATCTCAATGGCATGTTGTTTAGACAGCTGCGGTTCACACTTCATACTTAGGTTACGCCATCATAGAATATAGTCAACAAGGGACTCACCGGGGTATTATTGTGACACAATGAGATCACCTAACCCTTTCTGAGCTCAAACCTCTTGATGAAGAGTTGCTCTAACTCGAAATCTTTGAACCATTGGGTAGTTCATACCAATCAAAGCAATACCCACTAAGCTACTAATAAAGGCAAAAAGTAAAGCATCGTTGCCTTGCATTGCAACAACTGCCAAATGTAGTCTTGCCTTGGGTTTCCATCATCAAGCTTTTGAAGGAAGGAGGCACATGAAACCCTTGGGATATTGGATAACATCAAATTCTCTGGTATGGTCTACCCTTTGGAATCGATGATCCTCGCTTGAGCTAAAGCTTCCTTCATGTGCTCAACCATGGATTTTATATCTTTTCTTATGTGTAGGTACTTTCCACTACCTTCTATACAAGCTACCTTGCTCAATGAGGTATAGTCTTGGTTGGGTCCAAGACATGCACTAACTCAGGCTGACTGATGTGGACTGTAGTAGGATGAACTAATGGGGCTTATTTTTTGAAAACGAAACTCTTCTAACAAGTCTTGTATCATGCCATCCTATCAATCACTCATCCTTCGCCTCTTGGTGTCGAGGTGTTGGTCTTGTCTTCTGATCAACCTCATCACCTTCTTTGGCTTGTTGTTCCAGAAGAGATCCTCTAGTGTCATTATAGACTGTTGAGTCCCCAATAAGTCATCTTTGTTGGGATCAAGATGACTTTCTCTTCATCGACCATCATTCCCCAAGATTTTCTTCTTCTCCATGAAATAATGTGCAACTATCTCATCTAAAGAATGATCCATATGAGTAGGTATAAATAGTCTAGGCTAGATTATCGTGAGAGGCACTTGACCTCGCCATCACTGAGGGTCAATCTTGTGTGATGTACTCACTAGATGAATGACACTCACATTCTACGGTATGAGGGGTAACAATCCTAGGATGTTCCACTACTACTGGTGCAGCTGGACTATCATCTGGAATATCTAAATCATTATCACCATCTCCACATCCAGCTGTATGGGTGGAGTTGGTGAAGGGATGACCACGATGCTTCGGGGTTGCCACTCCTTTTGCACCATCAGGGGTAAGGTCAAGCGAGAGCTCTACCATAATGGGTGGTGTAAGAGTAGGATCCCCATATGGATCCTGCTTTCCCAGATGTGGCCTTCATGGCCTTAGAATAGAGATCTTTGTAACTGTGGCGATGGAAAATGAGGGTAAAGCTATGGGGTGGAGACATCGACTCATGACGACCCCTCCTGGTAGCTAGTCCCTAGAGAAGGATACTCGGTATGGTCGGTGTGGGTAGCGCTGTAGAAAATCAATCGAGCGGATGACGGTTGAACCTATGTCTCTCTATCTAGTATGTGTTGGGCCTCACGGCCCTCTAGTGAATCACTCCCATATGGGGATGATAGATCAAAGATCAAACTATGTCCAGACTCTTCTATGCTTGCTACACGGTGTAAGATAGAGAGGCTATGACCTCCTCCCACAGAACCTCTAGTTGAAAATGCACCTGAGTAGGTGATGAACAAATCCTCGACATCCTCTACGATGAGAGGATGGAATTGGTTTGTAACCAGAAGTGACAAGGGGACTCATCCACAACGAAGCTGCCTCTAGCTCCAGAGATCTTGGTGGTACTTGATCATGCGATTCTTATTCTACTTGTATGCAGGTAGGATGGGAGAGCTGAGATAGACCCATACTCAAATGTAGGGAGGCAAGCCAAACTGGGGAGCCTTACCGAGAGGAGATGAGATAGCTCACGGGACATGAAACTGGGGCATCTTCTAGCATTGCCTTCTATGGTGAGTCATGGTGCCACCACTTTCCTCTTCGGTGAGAGATCGAGTGGGGTAAGTCAATCGATGATCGCACTGGCGGTCCGCATGGTGAGGTGCCCTCACAAGTAATCTTGGCTCCTCAATCCAAAGTGAATCGATGGGTATGGTCCATGGAGGAAGCTTGATCCAAAATCCATACCATGGGGGGTGGTAAAATTGAACCGAGCGCCATTTCAATACTATAAGAGAGCTACTTACTTGTAAGAATCTGATGACAAATGAGTTTGTATAGATTTCTATCTTTATGGATTTTTTTTGAATTTTTGAATTTGAAAATTTGAACCCACATCCAACAACTTGGAAGTGTTAAGTGGGGTTCAAATGGATTTGAGAAGATTGATTGAAAGAGGAATTTGAATATGAATCCAATTTCAACAAATTTAGGTATTTTGAAATATGGATACAAAAGTTTGACAAGGATGCTTCTATAGGTTCATTGTTTGTCTGAATTTGAATTTTTGTGATTTTGAGGACCCTTTCCTTTAACAAATTTGGGTATGTTAAAGTAAGGGTCAAATTGATTTTGTTTTGTTTGATTGTTTTGGAATTTCACTTACTTAGCAAATTTAGGTATGCTAAGTTAAGTATAGGAGAAAGTGATTGTTTCTTTTCTTTTTCTTTTTTTTGTGAATTTTTTTTTATTTTGGAAAATTTGGAATTCTCACTTAGTAAATTTAAGTATGCTAAGTGAAGAATCCAAGTGTGTTTTTTATTTGATTTTGAAAATAGGATTTTAGTAAATTTAGGTATGCTAAGAAAATCCTAAGTGTTTCATTTTGTTTTGATGTGATTGAAAGTGGAGACTTTCTAAATTTAGTATGCTAAAGATGAAGTTAGCTTTTGAAATGGAAATTTCACTTAGTAAATTTGAGTATGCTAAATGAAATTCCCAAATGATGTGTTCAAAATTTTGAATTTTTTTGGTTTTGAAAATGGAAACCTCCTCTTAGCAAATTTGGTATGCTAAGAAGAAGTTCAAAGGTGTTTGAGAATTTTGGTTTTGACTTTGGAAACTTTACTTAGCAAATTTGAATATGTTAAATGAGGTTCCAAAATGTGTTTAGAATTTTGAAATATGATTGATTTTTTGATTTTGGATTTGGAAACTTCACAAATTTGAGTATGCTAAATGAAGTTCCAAATGTTTGAAAATTTTGGTTTTGGATATGGAGACTTCACTTAAGAAATTTGAGTATGTTAAGTGAAGTTCCAAATGATGTTTGAAAATTTTTGGTTTTGATTTGGATTTGGACTTCACTAACAAAATTAGTTATGTTAAGTAAGGTTCCAAAAGTGTTTGAAATTTTTTGAATTTTGCATTTGGAGACTTCACTTAACAAATTTGGGTATGTTAAATGAAGTTTCCAAAATTGTGTTTGAAAATTTGAATTTTGAATTTGGAGACTTCACTTAACAAATTTGGATATGTTAAATGAAGTTCCAAATGTGTTTGAAAAATATGATTGTTATTTTTGATTTTGGATTTTAAACTTCATAGCAAATTTGAGTATGCTAAATGAAGTTCTAAAATATGTTTTGAAAATTTTGAAATATGATTGTTGATTTTGATTTTGGATTTGGAAACTTCACTTAGCAAATTTGAGGTGAAGTTCCAAATGTGCTTTAAAATTTTGAAATATGATTGTTTAAGTTTTAATTTTGAAGAGGACTTCCATGACAAATTTAGGTATGTAGAATGGAGATCAATCTTCTTTTGAAATGAGAGATTTTTTATTTTGTGTGATTATTGCTTTTTTGAAAGAGGAATTCAACTTAATCATATGTGAGGTTTGTTTAAGTGGGATTTCCAATTGATATTTTAGTTGGTAATGAAATCTTCAATTAATAAATTTGAGTATATCAAATGAAGATGTTCATGTGTGATTTTGAAAAGTTTAATTTACAAATGAAACTTCCATTCAATAAGTGTGGTGCATTGAATAGAAAGATTCATGTGTGCTTTTGAAAACTTTGTGATTATGATGTTGCTTTTTTTTGGAAAGATGATTGTTCACTTTTTGAAAATGAAATTTCCATCAAAGTGAATTGAAGGAAGATGTTCATTTTGCTTTTGGAAAATTTTATTTATTTATTTTGAAAGTTCCCATTAATGTGGGAATTGTTATGAGGTGACAAAATTTTGTGGAAAATATTTTATTAAGTGTATTTTGAAAAGGTGCTTTTGAAATTTTTTTGTGATTTTGGAAAGATTGTTCATTTTGAAAATGAAATCTTCATCAAAGTGATTTGAAAGCAGATGTTCATTTGTGCTTTTGAAAAATATTGTTAATTTTAATTTTGAAAATCCTTACATATAACCATTATGAGAATTGTCAAATGAGGGTGATAAATTTTGTGGAAAATATTTTATTAAGTGCATTTTGAAAAGGTGCTTTTGAAAAAGTCTTTATGGATTATTTTATCTTTATTATTTTAGGATGAACCTTTCCTTATCATGAAAAATGATAAGGAGAAGTCTTTAAAGTATTTTTTATTTAGATCTTTTCATTTTACCCATTGGAGAACTAACGGGGTTTTAAGACCAACAAGGAATGAGACCTAAAACCTAAAGATGTTGGCTAGTTCAACTTAAGAAATAAGCTAAGTGCCAATGGAAAGAAGGATAGTCTTGATTCATACCAAAGTACAAACCCACTATCGATACTCAAAATGATCATTTACCAAAGATGGAGAGAGGAACCTTCCCAGTGCAAAAATCTAATGAAAATTTCTATGGGGTGAGTTGCCTTCAAATATAATGGTAGAAATGAAAGAGGCAAGCATATAGAAATTCATCTTTTTAGGATGCCACGTAGATCTGCAGATGTGCTTATTCAAGTGATCAAGTACGTCATCAAGGAATAGTGTACTATCTCAAAAGATAAAAGTCACTACCCTTTAATGGACCTAATCACCTCAATATGGACTCCTAAGGATGATGTGTCTGCATATATACAAGATATTCTTCCACTACTTTACATGGAAAAGTAAAATAGGGTTTATTTTAAACAGGTTCATTAAGTTCCCTCTGGGGTAAGCCCCATAGTTAATTACATCCAGGAATGGGATTCCTTGGGAAAACTCTCGATTAAGGTAAATGATCATTGTCTTTAAAGATTTCAATAGGAAGGGACAATCAATTGATTGGTTTATTTTTGAAGATCAAATTGGATTGATCAAAAAGAGGGAGTTTTTATCGAAGCCAAAATAGAAGATAAGTAGGAGATGCCCACGATGCTAGGAAACCTAGAGAGCAGTCTCAAACTATTATATAGTAGGGCTTTACAATTTAGAAATCGATTTAGTTTGTTTGAGTTGCATTTTTCATTAGAAATTTAGGACTTATGATTCCATTAACACAAGATTAAGGAAATGCCTAAGAGGTGAGGAATTATGCTTATGGCCCAGGGGAGAGAAACAACCGAGAACCTAAATCTAGGGAGCTTTAGCGTGAGCCAAAAGCACCTAAATCTAAGGAAAAAATGGGTAATTGGTTTTCCTCCACAAGAGGACAAACCAATTGACTTACAACCGTGGGGTGGTGCCAACTAACCTCCTATGATTTTAAATACATGTAGGCAAGTCATTATGCTTATGCAAGATAGCTAGGTATTATTTATTTAAAGAGACTAAGTCCTTAAACTCACTCTAAAGAGACTAGATCATGTAAAGGGACATGTTTCAAATGACCTAAATCTAATGCAATTAAAATTTTTATTTTATTTTTATTTTGGACAATTATTTTGACTCGATAATAGGATTCATATGAGTAATGCATGAGAAATAAAGTTATTGGCCAAAATCAACGAAGGAGGAGGTGAGTTTCCACCTGGCTCTCAAAGGTCAAGCCAATTCTCTCAGCAAAGATGGAAGCCCTCCAATCAAGAGTGAAATAAGATGTTGTTGTGCATGATATTGTAAAGAAATACTCATCCACTAAGGGTTGCTAATTCTTTTATCTTGATTTTAAACCTAAGCTTTAAGTGAGGTTATGAGTTATTTAATTTTATTTTGAGTTTATTAAGTTGGGTAAAAGATTTATTTTTCCTAAAGAGTCTAATCCACATCAGGCCATACATAAAGTAAGGAAGAAACTAGGAAAAGCATGCCACTAATGCTAAACAAATCATCAATCAATTTATAAAGCTAATCACAAAAGAATAAAAGGTCATTGTGGTCAAACCAAACCCAAAATATAAAATGTGGGTAGCCGAGCTCTACCCTTATACAACCCAGATTACAAATGAATTAAATTATAATTAAGCAAGGAATTCATTATTATGGGGGGTCTTCAAGCTTCATTTCTTCTTTCTTCTTCTTTTCTTTTTTTGGTTCCTTCTTTTGGATGGTTGGAAGGTAGATGCTCCAAGGCTTCACATGGTGGATACGATAGGATCTTATGATAAATGTTCATCCTAATCCCCATAATAATCATCCCAAAATCCTAATTGCATAAATTTACATGAAAAGTAAAAAAGTAAAATCTAACACTTGCAAAATAAAGGTTAGCTAAAATAAATCACATAAATCCAGAACATGCATATTGGACTTATCACCGCACACATGGGTGACTAAGTCCACCTGATCTATTGGATTATGCTTAGGGGTATAAAGCACCTTAAAGCAAAAGCATTTATATTTTGTTTATGATAGTGCCCCTTAAGCACAATCCCTTACAAAAAAGAATAGTTAGACGAAAAGCATCCTACCATTCATTCTATATGCATACACCCTAACATCCAGTGTAAAACATATATCACAAAATAAAATAAAACATCAAACCATTCATGACCTAAAGCTAGAAGTGGTGACTTAGGCTAATGTGTGTACTTTGAAGGTTTGTGTGGTATGTTTATGGCTTTAGGTTCAAATTTTCTAAGTGTGAAAACATATTCAACTTAAAGAGGGTTTAATTTAAGTTGTTTAATTATTTTGAGTTGATTTTATTTCATGTTTTGATTTGGTTCAAGTGAATCCTACAATTAATTACTAAGTTATAAAGAGAGGGAAGAAGAGAACTTCTCTTTCCTTCTAACCTAAGTAATTTCTAAAGTAGATTCACATTTTAGTTTTATTTAGGTGAATGTTTTGATTAATCTTTTAATTAATCCTAAGTTTAGATAAACTCTAAACAAACCTATTCAAAAGAAAGGCATTTTAAGATTAAATAAAATGAATCAAAATTCACATAACACACATTACTTCATTTCTTTCCCAATATGTATAACATGCATATGGATGGACCCTAAGCATATCTATACATACAGAATGAGAATATTTAACATACTTTATAATGCATGCTAAGTAATCCATTTAAGAAAATTTAGAAGTTGAATATGTATGATTTTCTTAAGTAGAAAGGGTTTCCTAATCCAAATTTTCACATACATATGAAAGTAAGAAAGGCATAAGTAAGTGATGCCATTGTTAACCATAGGTGTAAGGTACAAGACCTACTTAAGGCTACCTAAAGTCTCACAACCTCAGGGTTTTCCAAACTAATATACAACTTTCCTTAAATACAAACATGTGCATAAAAGAAATGAAATGGAAAAGAAGAATGCAAAAGTTGTATTAATGGATTCATTTTGTTTATGCACTTTATGCATGCAAGTATAAAATCTTTGGGTGATGCCATAGGATGAATAAAATATGGAACTAGGTGAGTATCAGGTCCTTTTCTAAATGAACCATATATATCACCAAATTCTTATTCAAAACTATACCAACATAAGAGAGAAAGGAAACCTATGCTAAGCATACCTTTATAATCTTTAACTTGCAAGCCCATAATTAAAATATAAGCAGCATAGTTTCAGATTTGGCATTTGATTTATATGTTTTGAAAATAATTTGAATTTAGTAGTTATAATAGCCATTCATATTTCTACTTTAGCCAACACATGCAAATTTGACATAAAGTAAACAATTTCATTTTGAATTTGAATTTGAAAATATGGATGCATAAACTCACATGACATACAAATTTAACATGTTGGGAAAAGATTCAAAGCAATGAAAGCATGTAAATAAATTCACTTTAATTAAATCCTAAAGACATTCTTATGGAATAAGAAAGTTTAAAATAAATCAAAGTGTATTCAATGTGATTTTTGTTTAGTTTGGAGTTTGATTTAATTTTAAAGATGAGTTGAGTTTTTGTTCCTAACCCATTCCCACATGTGTTTGATATTTTTTGTTTAATTTTTAGATAATTAGATCCACTTTTATGTATTAGGTTACGTATGAATTAAGTAACTTAATTAACCCTTACTTACACCACCTTAGAATAATTAACCAAATAATTATGAGCCAATGAGATGACATAAACACTCACAAGGAATTTAAATTTGCAATGCACCTAATAAGAGAAAGGCCTAATGTAATTTAGCTCATAATTAAAGGTTAATTAAGCTAAGGGGTTTAGCTTAAGTAATTTCAAAACACCCTTTCACACATATGAATTGGGTTTTGATTTCATTAATTGAACTTAGGTTATTAAACACCTAAGCATCTACCCAAAGTAGATTAATTAAGTTCTAGATGTGTGTTAGAATTTTTAGAAGTTAATTTAGGGGATAATTAATGAACTAACCCTTAATTAAGATAAGATTAAGGATAGAAAAGGGGTTTAGAATAGCTTAGGGAAATGCCCCAAAATTATTCCATAAACCTCTATTTACTAGATCTAATCTTAATCAACCCCAATCATGGATTAAAACCAATTATCACACCTTATATCTTTAATTGTTAAGGGATTAATTAGGAAACCCATATGCAATTCTCCCAATCAAACCTTCAATAAATTCCAAGAAAATTAGGGAGAGGCAGTCATCCCTAACATACCCAAAGTTTGGGATTAATGACTTAATTGAGGTAATTAGCAAAATGAAGTTTCCAATAAAACCCAAAATAAGAAAAATCATAATTCAAAATCATTGAAATTAAATTTAAAATATTATAGGTTGAATTATATTTCCATAGAAATTTATTTCATTTATTTAATTTTTTGAGAGATATGAATTTTAGAATATCTAGAGATTAATTTGCATTTAATTAAATCCCTAACTAATCCTTTAGCTCACGGTGACATGGTGGCGGTCAACTTACTTTACGCGTGCGTGAATTACTTAAACATCACATCTAAAAGGTGGCATTTGGTGGAGCCGATCTAGTCATCAAAGATCAATGATAAGAGATCTCCCTGCGATTTTAAAAAGGATAAATCAAATTCTAAACATGGTAATAATCTCAGCCGTCCATCCAAAATGCATGGATGGATGACCATGATCTCACCAATTCTTCTCCTTAGATAAACAGAGACCATCCATGATCTAGGGAAGATCGATTGAGCTTCATTCAAACAAGCACCCATGCCATCTAAAGCCAATGGCACATAATGGTGGGATTTGCATGAATTAAAATTTCTTCACAAAGGACCAACACCTCCCATGCTAGTGGTCAAAAAATCCATACCTCATGGCGCTTGAGATGAGGTAGCTTCATCAGTGGAGGAAGCCTTGAATTCTAAGCCTTGGGATTGAGTGGTGCTCTATGGACCAGACCACTTGATCCTTTGCGGCTTTGATCCATTACTCCTCTCCTTGTTATGGGAACTCTAATGGAAGCTTGAGTGAGCTCGGTTGGTCCTTAGAAGTGTGCAAAAGGATTTGAGGTGGTTTTCGTGGAGGAAGTTGATTGGATTAAGCTCTATTTTCACCTATGAAAAAGAAGATGAAGTTTGATTCACTCTAGAAGCTTGAGGAGGTGAGGACTTTCTGAGTTCAATCAAAGGAATGATGTATTTGAATTCAATTAGGAGGAGTATATCTCCCCCTTGAAGGATCGGATGACCACAAGCTTATTTATCATTTTGATCCAATTGTTCACAATGGGAGGGTTGTTTGATCAATTAGATGTTTGTACATGGTTAATTTGAGGCCTTGAGTGGATTTCCAACCTCCCATGTGCTTGAAATTGAGTGGATGAGGGAGTTTGAATTTGCCATTTTGACCCATGCAGGTTTGGCATTAGGGCCAATTGGACTAACCCAAACCCATTGGGTTAGGTGCACCACTCTTCATTAGGTCTCCTTGAGCTATTAAGAAAGCATCAAGTGGATATGAAGAGGGTATGACCAAATTACCCATGGATTAAGCCAAAATTTGTTCTATGGCCTACCGGTAGGATGGTCATTTTGCTAATTTTTCAATCTAGAAATGTTAGGTATATGGAGAAAATAGGTTTGGCCAAGTTTCATTGGATTTGGAGTTCATTTGATAAGGTTTGGCTCATGTTAACCCATTTAGGTCAAAATGGGTCAATTTGGGTCAAGTTGACTAATTGGTCAAATTGGGACAAGTTCATATGACCATTTGAAATGTTTTGGTGGCTTTGGTTTGATTCAATTTGGTATAGTTTTGAATTTGGCTCATATGACTTCATTAGGTCAAACAAGTTGTTGACCTATTTGACCCATTTGACTTGAGGTAGGTCAATGATAGGTTTAGGTTAGGTTAGTCATATGGAGTGGATTGGTATCTTTGTTTCCAATCAATTTTGGTTATCAAATTTGGCTCAACATGACCCCTTTAGGTCAAGTTGGGTCTAAGGTCAATTGGGCTAGTTGGCTAGTGAGGCTTTGGTCAAGTTCAACAAGTGATTTGGAATGAACTTGACCCATTGGTTTGGATCAATTTGGCTTAGATCAAGTTTTGACACATTTTGACCATTTAGGTCAAGTTGGGTCAACTTGGATCAAGTGGCCAATTGGGCTAGGTTAGGCTCAAATGTTGGCTTGGTCAAGTTCAAACATAGGTCATGAATGAACTTAGATCAATGGTTTCAATCAATTTAGCCTATGGTGGAATTTGGCTATGTTAGGTTTCATTTTGGGCTAAGTGTTGACTTCATCAACCCTTAGGTTTGACTTGGTTTGACTCAATTTGATTGATTGATCATCCCATGATGATTGTTGATCATGATGAGAGGCATAGGTGAGTTTGGTTCAATCCAATTTGGTTAGGATTAGAATTTGGCTCATAAGGGTACTTTAGGTCACTTTAGGTCAAGTGAGCCTAAAATGGGTCAAATGGCTTGGTCAAAGCTTGATTTGAGCTTGATGATCTTGTATATGGACTTATGATTGAAATATAAATCCATTTATAAGTGGTTTGAAGTAAATGGGTTTTGATCCATTTGATTTCATATTCAAAGGAAGAATATGAAGAGATTTTGTCTTTGATTTTTTTGAACTTTTTGATTTGGTTATTAGTTTGGATTTATATATATGGGTTCATGATTGTAGGGTTGATTGAATCATGAAGGAAAATCAAGAGTTTGGCTTGATCTAAAATTAATTTAGCTAAGTTCAAGATTTTGAATTGAAAGGCTTAGGTTGAATTTTGAGTGGGTTTGAGTTTGATTTTTGGAATTGGTTTTGATTGTTTGAATTTAAATTTCATTTATATATGTGAATATAAATTAGAATAAATGGATCATGTAAAAATTTAAGGGATTTGAAATGGTTTTGATCATAATTTTGGTTAAGTCCATTAAGAGGATTTAAGGACTTAGGAAAATTTTAGTATGATGTTTGAATTTTGACTTTGGTTTGATTGATTTATATTTATATTTCATTTATATATATGAATATAAATGAGAATATATAATTTGAGAAAATCCCATGACTTTGAATTAGTTTAGAGTTGATTTTGGTTAAGTCCTTAATAGAAATTAAGGACTTAAAAAAATTTAGGAATGGATTTTGATCATGGGTTTCAATTATATATTTCAATCATGGATTTCAATCATGGATTTGATTTGAGTTTGGAGAAAATCAAATAGAATTTATTTGGAGTTTGACTTGGAAAGAAGGAATGTGAGGAATGGTTTGAGCTTGAAATTTTCATAACATAAGGCATGACCTATTATAGATAACTCTTTTAAGTCTCAAATTTAGATGTGTCTTAAGACTAGGAGTTCTTAAAGTCTAAGAAATATGCTTAAGATGGAGGGGTTGAGCTCATTCTAAAAATGAGGTCAAGTCCTCCAATATCCATATGTGGAGCATTCTATGGAGGGGCTATTCTACTAGAATAACTTGTATACTTATCTGAGGTGCTACCAGAGGTGCTTTGCCGCTAGATTGGTTGACTTTAGTGACTTTTGGAATGATGATCTTATGGAAAGTTCTACCTTTTCATCATCTTCTCTATAAGATCCTCGAGTTAGTTGACTCAAGTCATCTAGGTGAATTTGATGATTAAGAGTCATGGATTATTTTTATTTAGGTGAGTGCTTTCAATAGGAATAAAAGAGAGTGACAATATTTAAGTAGAATCAACTTTATTAATTTCTTTTTGGGTGGAGGTACATGATAGAAATCAAGTAAAGTAAGCAGAGTAAGAGATTTAGTGACCTTATTCACAGATACAATGCTCTTGTCGCTAGAAGAGAAGCTAGCAGAAGAGTTGGGTTTAGGTTTCCTTTTAGTTTATTTTATTTTATTTAGTTTGGGATTTTGGTTTTGTTTATTTTAGGTTTAGGCTTATGTTTTATTTATTTAAATTTAGTTTATTTTAGTTGAGTTTCAAGTTTATTTTATTTTTATTTTAGGTTTAGTTATTATTTTTAGTTAAGGGTTTAGGTTTTATTTTTTATTTATTTCTAGGTTTTTTAGGTTTAGGTTTTTAATTAGTTTTTATTTTATTTATTTTATGTCTATTTTCTTTTTATTTTATGTTCAGCTTTTATTTAATTTAGGTTTTTTATTCTTAGGTTTATTTTATTTTTTTGTTTAGTTTATGTTTTTATTTATTTTATTTTATTTTATTTTTATTTTTTATTTTATATTTAGGTCTAGGTTTGTGTTTTAATTTAGGCATTTATTTTATTTTATTTTTTATTTATGTTTAAGTTTTTTGATTTATTTTATTTAGGATTTCTATACTTTAGCTTTAGGTTTTTAGGTTTTTTGGGTTTAGGTTTTTAGGGTTTAGGATTTAGGGTTAAGGTTTAGGGTTCAGGGTTTAGGGTTTAGGGTTCAGTGTTTAGGCTTTAAGGTTTTGGGTTTAGGGTTTAGGATTTTATGATTTTGGGTTTTAGGTTTTGGGTTTAGGGTTATGGTTACAGTTTAGGGTTTAGGGTTAGTTTAGGGTTTAGGGTTTAGGATTTTCTTAGGGTTTAGGGTTGTAGGTTTAGGGTTTAGGGTTTTAGGTTAGTTTTATTATTTGGGGTTAAGGTTTTAGATTTAGGATTTAGGCTTTAAGGTTTAGGTTTTATATTTTGGGGTTTTAATTATTAGTAGGTTTAGTTTTAGTTATTTAATATTACTCATTTTAGTTTATTTTTCTATATTTTAATTAGGTTTATTTATTTTATTTAGTTTATTTTAGGTTTATTTATTTTAGTTTTGGTTTTTATTTTGGTTTATTTTTTTGGTTTGGGTTTATTTTTTACTTGAGTATTATTTTTATTTTATTTTACAAGTTTAGGTTTTTTGGTTCTTAGGGTTTAAGGTTTAGGGTTTAAGGGGGTTTAGTATTTAGGGTTTTAAGGTTTAGGGTTTTAGGGTTTAGGGTTTAGTGTTAGGGTTTAGGGTTTAGGGTTTAGCATTTAGGCTTTAAGGTTTAGGGTTTTTAGGATTTAGAGTTTAGGGTTTAGGGTTTAAGGTTTTCGATTTGGGGTTTAGGGTTTTAGGGTTTAGGGTTTAGGGTTGTAGGCTTAGTGTTTAGGGTTTAGGGTTAGTTTTGCTTGTTAGTGTTAGGGTTTATTTTATTTTATTTTTAACTTATTATAATTTTTTTATTTTTAGGGTTTATAATTTAGGGAGGATTTAGGGTTTAGGGTTTAGGGTTTAGGTTTTAGAATTTAGGGTTTAGGTTTTAGGATTTTAGTGTTTAAGGTTTAGGGTTTAAGGTTTTGGGGTTTAGGTTTGAGTTTTTTTAGAATTTTTAGTTTGGGTTTATTTTAGGTTTTTCATTTAGTTTTAATTTAGGTTTAGGGTTTTACTTTTTTAATAAATAACAATTTAGATTAAACATTTCTTCTTTTGATTTCATCAACCAAACACATATTTTAGACACAAGTGATGACATAGATAAAATGAGCATGTATCCACCATTTTGATACCATTGCTCTTTAACCATACTCACCACCACCTCTATATCCAATTTTATCTAGATCCCCACCACCTTTGGATTAGTAGCATCCCTTCACACAACTAGATCACATGAGTCTAGGCTGATGTTCTTGCCCCATTGTTCTTTGGGTTTAGGTTCAAGTTTAAGTTTTGGTTTAATATGTTTAAGGGTTTAGGTTTATTTTTTAATTTATTAAGTTACTTTAAGTTTAGGTTTAGATTTAGGGTATGGGGTTTAGGGTTTAAGGTTTAGGGTTAGGGTTTAGCGTTTAGGGTTTAGGGTTTAAGGTATAGGGTTTTAGGGTTTATGCTTTTAGGGTTTAGGGTTTAAGGTTTAGGATTTTGGGTTTAAGTTCTTTTTTTTTAAATTAAGTAAATTGGTAGGTTTAGGTTTTTTTAGTATATTTAGTTTATTTTTTAATTATATTTTTATATTTATTTAGGTTTATTTTTAATTTTTATTTAGTTTATTTTATTTCTTTTTGGTTTATTTATTTTTTGTTTGGGTTTTTTTTATTTTAGTTTATTTTATAGGTTTAGGTTTATAGGTTTAGGTTTATTTTTTAGTTGAGTTTTATTTTATTTTATATTTTAGGTTTATATTTTATTTTTTATTTTTAGGTTTACGTTAATGTTTTTATTTTACTTTTTTAGGTTTTGCTTTTAGGTTTTTATTTTAGGTTTATTTTTAGGTATTATTTATTTGTTTAAGTTTAGGTATATTTTTGGTTTATTTTATTTTATTTAGTTTAGGTTTAGGTTAAGGTTTTATTATTTTAGTTTAGTTTATTTTAGTTTAGGGTTTATGTTTATTTTATTTTATTTATTCTATTTTTCTTTTAAGTTTAGGTTTTTAGTTTAGGGTTTAGGTTTTATTTTTTTATTTTTTAGTTTTAGTTTAGGTTTATTTTTTTAGGCTTAGGTTTTATTTAGTTTTATTTATTTTATTTTAGGTTTATTTATTTTTTATTTTTTTGTGTTTAGTTTTGTTTGTTTAGATTTTTTATTCTTAAGTTTATTTTATTTTTTAGTTTTGTTTAGGTTTTTATTTATTTTATTTTATTTTAAGGTTAGGTTTATATTTTAGTTTAGGTATTTATTTTATTTTATTTTATTTATGCTTATATTTTTTTATGTTTTCTTTTCTTTAGGTTTAGGTTTTTAGGTTTTTAGGGTTTAGCGTTTAGGGTTTAGGGTTTGGAGTGTAGGGTTGTAGATTGTAGGTTGTAAGTTTAGGGTTTTCTTATTTATTTTTATTTAGGTTCACATTTAGGGTTTTAGGGTTTATTCTTTTAGGGTTTAGAGTTTAGGGTTTTAGGGTTTATTCTTTTAGGGTTTAGGGTTTAAGGTTAGGGTTTAGGGTTTAGGGTTTAGGGTTAGGGTTTCAGGTTTCGAGTTTAGGGTTTTTCAAAGAGTAGGGTTTAAGGTTGTAGGTTTTGGGTTTAGAGTTTTGAGTTTAGGATTTAGTACTTAAGGTCTTTTTTTTTTAAATTAGCTTAGGTAGGTTTATTTATTTAATTTTTTTATTTATTTTAGTTTACTTTATTTTTTTGTTTTTATTTAGATTTATTTTTTTATTTGTATTAATTTAGTTTATTTATTTTAGTATAGGTTTTTTATTTTAGTTTCTTTTGTAGGTTTAGTTTTATAGGTTTAGGTTTATTTTTTAGTTGAGTTTTTTTTTTTAAATTTTATTTTTTATTTTTAGGTTTATGTTAATGTTTTTATTTTACTTTTTTAGGTTTTGCTTTTAGGTTTTTATTTTTAGGTTTATTTTTATGTATTATTTATTTGTTTAAGTTTAGGTATATTTTTAATTTATTTTATTTTATTTAGTTTAGGTTTAGGTTTAGGTTTTATTTATTTTAGTTTAGGGTTTATGTTTATTTTATTTTATTTATTCTATTTTTCTTTTAAGTTTAGGTTTTTTTTAGTTTAGGGTTTAGGTTTTATTTTTTTATTTTTTCTAGGTTTTATTTTCTAGGTTTATTTTTTAGGTTTCGGTTTTTATTTAGTTTTTATTTATTTCATTTTAGGTTTATTTATTTTTCTTTTATGTTTAGATTTTATTATGTTTAGGTTTTTTATTCTTAAGTTTATTTTATTTTTTAGTTTTGTTTAGGTTTTTATTTATTTTATTTTATTTAAAGTTTTAGGTTTATGTTTTAGTTTAGGTATTTTTTTATTTTATTTTATTTATGTTTAAATTTTTTTTAAGTTTTGTTTTCTTTAGGTTTAGGTTTTTAGGTTTTTAGGGTTTAGCGTTTAGGGTTTAGGGTTTGGGGTTTAGGGTTGTAGATTATAGGTTTTAAGTTTAGGGTTTAGTGTTTAGGGTTTTCTTATTTGTTTTTATTTAGGTTTACGTTTAGGGTTTTAGGGCTTATTCTTTTTGGGTTTAGGGTTTAGGGTTTTAGGGTTTATTCTTTTAGGGTTTAGGGTTTAGGGTTTAGGGTTAGGGTTTTGGGTTTTGGGTTTAGGGTTTTTCAAGAAGTAGGGTTTAGGGTTGTAGGTTTTGGGTTTAGAATTTTGGGTTTAGGATTTAGTAGTTATTTTTATTAGTAAATTATTTTAATATATTTAGTTTATTTTACATTTATTTAATTTAGTTTATTTATTATAGGTTTTATTTTAGTTTATTTTTTAGGTTTAGGTTTATTTTTTTAGTTGAATTTTATTTTATTTTTTTTTAGGTTTAGGTTTTATTTTTTTATTTTTAGGTTTAGGTTTAGATTTTTATTTTTCTCCTTTAGGTTTAGGTTTATTTTTAGGTTTATTTTAAGTTTAGGTTTAGGTTTATTTTATTTTATTTTATTTTATTTAGTTAGGTTTAGGTTTAGATTTGGTTTATTTTTTTAGGTTTAGGTTTAGGTTTTATTTAGTTTAGTTTATTTATACAAGTTTAGGATTATTTTATTTTTTTATTTTAGGTTTAGTTTTTTTTTTTATTTTAGGGTTTAGGTTTTATTATTTATTTATTTTTAAGTTTTATTTTTAGGTTTATTTGTTAGGTTTACGTTTTTATTTTATTTTATTTTAGGTTTATTTAATTTTATTTTAAGTTTAGTTTTTATTTTATTAAGGTTTTTTATTCTTAGGTTTATTTTATTATTTAGTTTGTTTAGGTTTTTATTTATTTTATTTTAGTTTATTTTTATTTTATTTTTAGGTTTAGGTTTAGGTTTTAGTGTAGGTTTTTATTTTATTTTATTTTTTTATATTATTTAGATTTAGGTTTTTTATTTATTTTATTTTAGGTTTTATTTAGTTTAAGTTTAGGTTTTTAGGTTTTTAGGATTTGGGGTTTATGGTTTAGGGTTTAGTGTTTAGGGTTTAGGGTTATAAGTTTTAGGGAGTTTAGGTTTAGGGTTTAAAGGTTTTAGTTTAGATTTAGGAGTTTAAAGTTTAAAGTTGAGTTTAGGGTTAGGGTTTTAGGTTAGGGTTAGATTAGGATTTAAATTATTTAGAAAAGAAATGGAAAAGGTAAATCTAAAGCTAATGATCAAAGAGTTACAAAGAGTCCTATGGGGATAAGCCCCCTAACTAATACAATATTTAAGGAAAGCAAGATAAGAAAAAAATAAACATAGATCCACAAAAAAAAAATCCCATGAAATTAATAGCAAACTTCCTCTGCTCCTTTTGAAACCAGCACAATCCAGCAGCATTAGTCTCCCAACCTATACTAGATATCTGTAACATGATTAAAGGGATGAGTACAGAAAATGAAATACTTAATCAAGCATAAAGAGTAAGAGCATATAAAAAAAAAATAAGATAAAGAAAAGGCTCAGTTTCAGTTATAATCGTCTCGAGGAGCGACATATGTAAGCATCAAAACATCAAGTGTTTAGGTTTATTTTTTGGGTAGGATGACATAAAACAAATTTTTTAGGTTTAGGGTAAATTTGCTTTGTGTCATCTACTGAAAATATTAGATCATTTTCTATTGGTTGAAACTCTGGTATCTTTTTTACGAATTGATTGATTCCCTTCATGTCTTGATTGACTTCGACTTAGATTATTCTTAAGTTTTCTCTCGATGCTCATATTTTGTTTTCAATTGTCAGATACGATTGTTAAAATGGAGGCTCCATTTTAAAATTAAGGAGGAATATCTTATTGTTCTGGTTTGGATCTCTCATCCAATTTCCATGTCCATTTCATTAATCATGTGTATCTTTTTACTGTGGGTGTGTTGTTCAGTCGACCTCCTCAAGTTGATATGGCGACAGCTTCTAATACCCGACCATCTGTTGGTTGGATTCTAGTCAAGTTGGATGTAACTAAAAAATTTTGAAAGGAAATTTGGCTAGGATCAGTGAAATATGGATATTTACAAAATGTAGTTTTTGAGAATTTTTTTTGTTTTCTGTTCCCATTGCAAAATTCATGGTCATGGAGTTTCGAATTGCTTTTTGGTCACCCTCACCTTAAGAAACCCAAACCCATTCATAATAACTCGGATCCCAATCTTAAGGTGCCCTTGGTTAAACCATAGAAAGTTGTTCCAATGGATAACTCTTTACCTGAAGCCGAGGGTCATTTCCTTGATCCTCCCACTACTCCTTTGGACAATGCTGTGGTTCTTAAGCGTCGACTTTTGGATGTCGTCATGGTAATAAAGATGCATTATTTTATAATGGGCCTATACATTTGAATCTCATATTGATAATATGGACAATAATATGTTTTGAAACTTATGGATGATGATTTTATCTCAAATGATTCCATTCTTGCTTCTTTGCCACCTTTAATTGAAGAAAATGTGATCCTTGATGAGGACTTAAATGGTGAGCAAACTAAGTATGAAGTTTCTAATCCTGATTGGGCACCTGTGCTTTAAATGGTTCTATTCCTTCTCCAGCTTCTTCATCTAATTTTGAACTGATTTCTAATCATATACTTCAACATAATAATGATTTGGAAGAAGGTGAAGTGGCATGCAATGATGGTTTAAATGTGCAACTTATTCCAAACATACCCACAACAATCTCTATCTAAGGTGATGTTGTGGATATAATTAATAAATTACAAATGGTTTTAGAAAGAAAAATAAAACTCCTAAAACTAAATTTCTAACTTTGCTAGATTGATCTTCTTACGCAAAAATAAATGGTTTCTTTCTTAATTTGGAATGTGAGATTGGTACCCTCATGTTAGAAATAGAATTAGAAATTTAGTTAGTTCTCATAACATTTCCTTTTGGTTATTTTGGAACCTTTTATTCTTCCTTATAACTTTTCTTTTGTTGCGAGAATGATTAGTTTTTCTAATTTTTTTGCTAACTCGAGCAATAAAATTTGGATTTTTTGGAATAATTCCTATGTTCTGTAGGTTTTGGATGATTTATCCCAAGTTGTTAATGTTAGGGATTACTTTTGATAATTGGTGTTGTTTTGGCTCATTTGTTTATGCTTTTGTAATAGAAATGGTATACGGCTTCTTTGAAAGGATCTTATTAGTTTTTCTTCTTACATTTGATGCTCCTTGGTTTGTTGGTGGGGACTTTAATACTATCTCTTCTTCCTCTAAACGTGTTGGTGGTAATGCTCTGAACTTATTTTTTGGGGAAGATTTTAATAACATGATCCTTGATTGTCATCTTAATCATATTGGCTTTAGTGGGTCTCAATTTATTTTGAATAATTATAGACTCGGCAAAAAAGCTAGGTTCTTTTAATCATTTGTGGTTAATATTCTCTCTAGTGGAGCACTTAAGAAGAACCCTTTCAGACCATTCTCCCTTGCTTATCACTGTGAATTTTATTTCTAGTAAATCCTCCTCCCCTATCCCTTTTCACTTCCAAAATATGTGGCTCATGGATGATAAATTTTTGGATGTTGTTGCTACTAACTGGGGTGAACCTTTTCATCCTGATGATTCTATTTTTGGGATGAGGAGATTGTGATTCAAATTAAAAAGGCTTAAACAATGCCTTACTTGGTGGAATTAACATTATTTCAAGAACCTTTTCAATATCAAAGATATGGAGAATGAGGTTATAGTTTTGGAAGATGTTATTGTTAATGATCCTTCTAAAATTCATTTGTTGGCTTAAAGATAGGTTAACATTTTTCAAGACATGGAGGAGACCTATTGGCGACAAAAGCATCTATGAAACAGTTTGATGGTGATCATAATACTAAATATTTTCATGCCATTGTTAAAAGAAAGGCTATAAATCACATTCACATGAAAATTAATGATGGAGTTTGGTGTTGGATAAAAGGAGTTCTTGATTCTACTATTTCTTTTTTATAAAGAGCTTGAATAAAATGTTGCTTATGATGATATTTCTTGACCTAAAGTTATTCCTAATCTTATTTCTGATGATAATAACATTATGCTTTCTTCCTTACCTTCTTAGTCTGAAATTGCTGATACTTTGTAGATTATGAATAAAGACTCTGGTCACGATTGTTATACTACTCTTTTTCAAAATGTTGGATTATCATTAAAGAGGACTTAGCTAAAGCTATCCTTGATTTCATTAAGGGTAGTACCCTTCCTAAATATTTTGCTAGAACCTCCATTATTTTAATTCCAAAAGACAATCTAAAGTTTGGAGTGATTTTAGGCGATTAGCTTTACTCTTTTTTTAATAAACTTATTTCTAAGATTTTGGCTAAAAGCTTGACTATCTTGCTTTCTATAATTATCTCCCACAATCAAACTAGTTTTTTTTAAAGGAGATCCATTTGATAATGTTTTTTAGAGAGATGATCCATGACTTAAATGCCAATGTTCACGATGAAAACCTATTTTTAAGCTTGACATTTCCAAAGCTTATGATAATATTGGTTGGGTTTTCCTATATAAAATTTTGGTCTTTATTTGGATTCTCTAACCAATTTATTGCTTTAATTAAGAATGGGATTGAGAATTCTTGATTTTCTTTGCTCCTCAATGGTGAAGTGCATGGTTTCTTCTCTTCTTCTCATGGGCAAAGGCAAGGGGACCCTCTCTCTCCTACCCTTTTCATTTTTACCATGGAATATCTTTCTAGATGTATTTAGTAGATGTTTAGTAGAATCCCTAACATGTACAATAGAACCATTGGTGGGTTTCCCATTTCTCAGCTTAGTTTTGTTGAAGATTTCATTATATTTTGCAATGCCTCTACTCTTTATATGAAAAAATTGTGTAAGTTCTTAACTATTTTTGGTAAGGAGAGTGGATTGAATATTAATCTTAATAAAAGTTTTTTTATTACTAGCTCTTCTATTTCCTTATCTAAGATCAATGTTATAAAAAATATTACAAGTTTTTTGCATCAAATTCTCCCTATCAAGTATCTGGGGACTCCCTTATAAAGGGGAACAAAAAGATCTTCTTTATTTGATGAAGTAATTCAAAAAATAAATAAGAAAACCTCCTCTTGGGAGTTCCATTTACTTTTCTTTGGAGCTAGACTTATCCTAATCAAAATTACCCTTTGCTCTCTCTGTTTTGTATACACTATTTTTCCTACACGTTATTATTAAAATATCAATAGACTCTTTAATAAATTTTTGGGATCTAACTTTTCTATCAAAAGATTACATTGGGCTAGTTGGCACTATTGTGGTCTATTAATGAAGGTGGTTTGGTTGCAAAACTTTAAGGATTCTATTAACTATTTTCCTATAAAATTTAGTGGAATATTATAAATAAACATAGTTATTGGTCAAAGTTTATGCATGCTAAATATTATCAGGGTAAACATCCCCTCATTTGTGCTTCCAAATGGGATTCTCTATGGAGAATACTTTGTAGTATCAAATGGAATCTTTGAGACTTAATTTCTTGGGGTGTCAATTCTAGTTCCTCTTTCTTTTGAGAAGACAATTGGCTGGGTCAGGGCTCAATTGATTCCCTACTCAATACTCATTCCATTGTGATGCTTAAGATTAATTAGTTAATTACTCATAATAAGTGGGATGTGGCTCACCTAAATATCCTTTTCCCTAATGTGATTGTTGACAAAATCCTTAAAATTTATTCCTTAATGAACGACCAAATTCTCTTCAATAATTCTTCTTAAAGATTTTGTTTTTTAAGGATGTTTGGCATTTCATCATATTTAAATATCAAGAGTCCTTGATTTTTACTAAAATCTAGAATATTAGTGTCTACTTCTCTCAATTTTAACTTGGGCATTACGAAGCATTATATCCCTATGGTATACTCTTCAAAAAAGGTTTCCATCTCCCCTCAAATGTCAATGTTTCTATCACATTGAAAGTGTGGATCATGTTTTTTGAATGGCCTATTCTTGCTAAAATGTGGAATTGGTATGATAATATTTTTAATACTTTCCATTTTAATGGTTCATTTTCTATTATGCAACTTCTTGAAGCATGTTTCTCCCATAATTCTGGCCCATGTTAAAATGTTTTTTATTACTATTCTTTGGTATATTTGGATGGATAGAAATGATGCTAAGCATTGTAATATTTCTATGAATTATCATCATATTATTCTAGAGCCAAATATAAAATTTTATCTCTTTTCAAAGCTAATCTTCTTACTCACTCTAGTTTTAAAGGGTGCAAGGTGGCCTTGAATTTTGGGATTATCCTTCCCCGGGTAATGTCTCTCCTACCCAAAAAATTATATACTAGATTAAACCTAATTATCACTACATTAAGGTTAAACATTCTGATTTCTAATGGTTATTATGGTGTGGTGGGATTTTGAGAGATCATAGTGCCAAGGTTATCTCTACTTTTACTTGCCCCGAGCCTTGTTATGTGTTATTTGTTGAGCTCAAAGGCTTTCATCATGGCATTTCCATTTGTTTACAACAAGGTTTTCATAAGATCTGGTTTGAAGTTGATGCTCTCCTTCTTTTAGATTTACTCAAATCTTATGCTCATGGTATCTTGAAGTGTATTATTTACTTAATCATACTAGGAGCTTCTTGCTAACCTAAATTTTCAAATTTCTCATATTTATAGGGAAGCCAACTCTTGTGTTGACTTTCTTGCCAATTTGGAAGACAAGTCTTCTTCTTTCCAAATGTTTTCTAATGATGACATCCCTTTCCTTTTAAGAGGTCTTGTGAATCTTGATAAAATTGGTTTGCCTTATGTTAGAATCTTTTAGCCTTTTTCCTCCCTTGGGCTTTGGCTTTCCCTTGTTATTATTTTTGAATATTTCTAGTTTTCTCTTTTTTGGTTTTGGTCTTGATTTTTTTTCTTCTCATAAACCTACTTTTATTTTCTAGTTTTGTTTCTTCCCATTCTTTGGATGGGTTGGGGTTGTCTTTCCATTTATTGGATTTTTGCTATTATATTTATTTTCTTGTTTATTTTCTCTGCCAACCTATAGAGGTGTTTACAGTAGTGGAGGCTATTGGGTTTTGTCTTAGTTGGTGTGGTTCTTTTATTGGTTGGATCTCTCTACAACCTTTTTTATTTACTCTAGATTTTATGGTTGGTTGTTTACTGGTGTTTCCTGGCTATGGGCTTTTTCTCTTTCTAGGTGTTGCTTATGCTATTTTTATGACCTTCCTGCTGTGGCTAGCTAATCTTTCACCTTGTTGTTTGCTGATCAAGATGGTTTTTCCAGTTTCTTTTGGTTGTCCTTTCTCTCTTGGTTTTTCTCCTGCTGCTAAGAGGAGTTGTGTGACCATGAGGGCTCTTTATTTTGGTTGTAGCTTGGAAAACTATTTTCTGCTATCTATCCTTTCTTTAGTGTTGTTCTAGATGAGTGTAGGTTGGATTCTTACGGATTGTTATATCTTGAATATTGGGTGTGCCTTCTATATCGAGGTTCTATTTTTAATTTTGTTATGAAGCGGAAGGTTGCAAACTACTTGGTTGGATGTTTTTTGAACTTAGTAATGATGACTATTGGGGTTCTTTATTTGTTGTCTAGTTGTTGGGTTATTTGTGATCCTAAAGGGCTCTTACTTTTTCTATTTTTTGGCTATATCTATGTTTAAACTAGATTCTCTTATCTTTGGATTTGCATTGGTGGCTCTTGTCCGGCTTTCCTTGGGATTTTTTCAATGTTTGTATGGATGACTCTTTCAATCTTTCATCGATGGTTCTAAGTCTATTGATTTGAATCCTTGGCAATCTTGGTGGCTTCGGTGGACTACTGCTTTTGCTTAGATTGGGTGCTCTAGTGGTTTGGTCAAAAGAGTATTTACTTTGTTATAATTTTCTTGATCTTTTTAGTCTATGTTTGGAACTACTTTCTTTCCCATTCTTCTCTTCTAGTTTCTACTACTAGGATTTTCATAGGATTGTTGAACCTCTTCTTTCCTTTTTTGATGGTTGCCTTGGTTCCTAACATTCTTGTTAGTCTTACTATTCCTGGATAGTATTGTTTTAGTTCTTTGCATGTTCATTTAATGAATGACCTTATCAACTATGGTCCTCATTTTGCCTTTGTTTGGTCTCTTGTTTACTTTTCCCATATTGAGGTTTGCTCTTAGAAACTGTGTTAGCAATTCTTGGTGGTGGCTTTGGTGGTGCTCCCTCTGGTCCAATGCTTTCTAGATAGGTTACCTCCTTATCTACTTTGCTGAGTTTAATATATCTAACTGCTTGGTGTTTTGTGGTTATATTTGTTGTTTGAAGTTTTATGCAAGTTTGTGAGATGATTGTCATTGGATAAGGTGCTACAAGAGGTATGCTGGCAATGATGGCCTTGATGTTTCCCACTCCTTCTTTTGGCTTGTAGTATTATATGTAATTGTAACCTTCACTTGAAGTTTGGATGCTTACATATGGTCTTTGCTCCTTAAGATGATTATAAGCTGCTCATCTTTTCTTCATCTTTTTTGCTTCTTTTCTTTTATACTTTATGCTTAATTAACTAGTATAGGTTGGGAGACTTTTCTTTGGTGGGTGTCTTTGGTTTCAAAAGGATGGAAGTTTCTTTGATTGTAAGGATTATTTTTGGTGGATCTGTTTCTTTTTTTATTAGCTTACTTTCATTATCTTGTATTAGCTAGGGGCTTATCTCCTTAGGACTTTGTAGCTCTTTGAGCATTAGCTTAGAGATTTGCCCCTCAGGACTTTGTACCTTTTCTTTGTTTAATAAAATTTCCTAATTTTCCAAAAAAAAACCCTAAACCAAATCTTAAAAACCACAAAACCACCGACCCAAGTAAAACTGAACACAAACTAAACCTCGACCTAAACCACAAATCATAAACCCTAAACCCAAACCCTAAACCCAAACCCTCAACCCTAAACTCTAAACCATAAATCATACTAAACCACCCTAAACCCAACCTAAACCATAGCCTTAAACCCTAAATAAAATAAATTAAAGACTAAATAAAAACCTAATCCAAAATAATAAACCTAAAAATAAACCTAAAATAAATAAAAAATAAAACTTAAAATAAAAAACTAAAATAAAAAAAAATAAAATAAACCTAAACCTAAATTAAAACAAATAAAACCTAAACCTAAAATAAATAAAAGCTAAACTAAATAAAATAAAATAAAATATAAATAAATTTAACCTAAACTAAAAATTAAACCTAAAGAATAGAATTAAAATAAAAACCTAAAACCTAAACCCAAAAAATAAACTAAAATAAAAAACCTAAACTAAAAATAAAATCTAAAACTAAAATAAATAAACCAAAATAAATAAACTAAACTAAATAAAAATAGAAAAATTGAAATAAATAAAAAATAAAATAAATTAAAATAAATAATTAAATAAATAAACCTACTTGGTTTGTTTAATTTAACAAAAACCCTGTACCCTATAAAAATAAGTAGCTACCTAAAACTACCACCCTAAAACCCTAAATTTAATTGACCTACCACAAAAATCCTAACCCAGATCCTAAAATCAAGCCCTACAACTAAAACTGGACCTACTTACCTACCACAAAATATCTCTGACCCTAAACTGACCTGAGCCACTAAACCAAATCTACTCTCTGTAACCCTAAACCCTGAGCTAGCCTTGATCCTAAACCTGACCCTCTGTAGATAAACCAAAAAACTAAATAAACTAATGATACAGATAAATATAAATAACTTGCACTCAGTAAAGAGGCTAAGATAAAATAAATAAATAAACTGACTAAAATAAACTAAAATAAATAAACCTAGCTGAGCCTAAGATAAATAAACAAAGCCATAAATAAAGATAAAATAAATAAATAACATAAACCTAAATAAAATAAACCTAAAATAAACCAAAGATAAAAACCTAAGGCTTAAACCTAAAAGATAAAATAAAAAAATATAAACCTACTAAATAAAAAATAAAACAAACTTAAAATAAAATTAAAAAACTAAATAAAATAAATAAACTAAAAAATAAATAAATAAAATAAAATAAAACCATAAACAACTGGCTAAATTCTAAAACTAAACACTGAGCCATAAAAAAAAACCAAACTACCACAATGACCTGAGCCACCAATCTAAATCACAAATCTAACCCTAAACCACAACTGATAAACCTAATGAGCCATAACACATCTCAAACACAAATCACAAACTAACAAAACTAAATCTTGGGCTACCACAGGCTAACTCTAAGCTGAAACCCTAAACTAAAACCACAAAACTGAGCCACAAAACCCTAAACCACAAGCTGAAACCTAAATGAAATCCAAACCCTAAACATCCCTAAACCACAAAAATCTGACCATAAAACCAAAACCTAAAATAAAAAACCTCAAAAACCTAAAAACTTAAACCTAAAAATAAAATAAAATAAATAAAAAAACCTAAACATAAATAAAATAAAGAAATAAAAAAAGCTAAAAATGTAAAATAAAACCAAAACCAAAACCTAAAAATAAAATAAAATAAAAAAATTAATATAAACTAAGATAAAATATATAAAAACCTAAACTAAATTAAAAAATAAAATAAACCTAAGAATAAAAAATCTAAATAAAATAAAAGAAAAATGTAAAATAAAAAAAATATACATAAAATAAACCTAAAATAAAGTTAAATAAAAACTAAATAAAAATCTAAACATAAAAATAAACCTGAAATAAAACCTGTAGACCAAGCTCTAAACCCACAGAATGGGTAGAACCTTGACGGCAGGAACATCACCATCAACTAGGCTCACTCTAGAGCTAGAAATGGAGGCGAAGGTGGAGGCGATGGTGGGGGAACTGAAAGTGTTGGTGAATATGGAGGTGGTGGTCGTAGCAGTGGTGGTTATGGAAGCAGGATACTGTATAGTTAGTTTGAGCTTGCACCATCACAAATCATAAAATGTTAATTATAATGTTAAAATGATGTAAATTGAGCAGATACATTATTAAGCTTTTGGTTGAAGTATTAAAGGTGTGCATAAGAGAAGAAATAAGATTTGATGAGAATTTCATGTCAAGAACATGGAGGAGATCCACAGGATCACACATGCATTGAACACGACATGTGAGGGGTCTATGTCGAGGCATAGATGAAGAAAATTTCAGGATAAGGTTTGAATTTGATTTGATTATATGATTTATGAAATGAAGATCCACTGGGGATAAGAATCTATAATCCTTTAGGGATTAAGATCAAATTGAGTTTAATTTGATTTATTTTAATTGATGTTGATGCATATCTGCTAGATATATGGGCTCGAGTCTGTTGAGGATTGGGTATATGAACCATCCACTAGGGAAGCAAGTTCAGGCTATCCACTGGGGATTGGAATTTGAGTTTGATTTCATAGATTTGTTTGGGGATGTATCTGCTGGGGATGAGAGTTTGGTTGGATTTATTTGATTTAGACTCTACTAGGGGAGTTAGTTTAATTTGGCTCCACTAGGGAGGTTGATTTTGAATTTTATTTATTTGCTTGACTTGTTTATATATGATTTGGGGCTCCACTCAGGAGAAGGGTGTAATTTAATCTGAGTTAATGTATGGATCCTGTTGTTGTATGATGGACCCACTGAGAAGGGATATATCCACCTTGACCTACCTCAAGTTTAAAAATCCAAAGGGATAGTCTATTGATTGCGAGGTAGAGCTAGCCAATTAAAGGGGTTGCCTTTCGGTGTTCAATGACTATGCTAAGAAGAAGGCGTAGCAGACTTACATAGTCTAAAGTGAGGAACAACCACTAGGGTGACCTGTTGGATGCACAATATATCGAACCTGACCTAGGGTGACTACTGAGTGAATGTCGTTGGGGACTTATGTCAACTCAAAAGTAGTCAGGATTAATTTTATCTTAATTTCATGTGATTTGATGTGGTTTGTTTGGTTTAGTTTGATTTCAAATTGTGGGCATATCCGCTGGAGATGTGAGCTTGATCAAATTTGATAGATTTAATTTATGGACCATATCGATGTGCGATGGACCCACTGGGAAGGGGCTATATCAAACTTATCTTATCTAAGATTTACAAATCCAAAGGAATAGTCTATTGGCTGTGGGGTAGAGCCAGCTGACCTAAAGGGTTACCTTTCAGTGTGCAATAATTGTCCTAGGAAAAAGTTATAGTAGACTTACATCTTTTAAAGCAAAGAATAACCGTTGGAGTGACCTGTTGGTAGCACAATAAACTGAACTTGACTTAGGGGAGACTACTGAGTGAATATCGCTGGGGACTTATATCAACTCAAGAGTAGTCATGTGATTCCTAAAGGGAGTTTTGCTGACACTACCCTAAAGATAGGATACTTGCTTGGGAAAAGGTATCGCTAGGTGTCCTAATCCCCAAGTGAATATATATTTTATTTATATGTTTGTGTGGACCACTGTTGTGCGAGGGACCATTAAGAAGCTATGTCACTTGACCATCTCAATTTACTAGACCAGGGAGTGCATATCCATAGGATGAATTCTCTAACAGTGGTTACTTGGAAAGAACTATTCAATCCAGTAGTAACCCAGGTAGTGTCTAAATGGGATCACAAAGGACATGATCCAAATATAGTGCCTATAGGGGAGGTGTTGCTAGGGGTGTTATTTTGAGCCCTAGAAAAGAAATCTTGTAGGTGTATGTTGGCCAACTCAAGGAGAAAGCTTAGCGGACTTACATCTACCATGAGTGGTGTATCATAAGGTGTGAGAACCAACCAACCTAAGGTTTATCCGTTAGTATGAGTGGTGTATCCGTCAGCATAGTGTGAACCAACCAACCTAAGGTTCTCGTCGGTGTGCAACGATCAATTTGGGAAGAAAGTGTGTAGGATTTCAACTTTCTAAGCATAATTGATCATCACGATAGTCTATCATTATTAGGATAGAATCTATCTGACCTAGAGCAACTATTAAGCGGGGAGACCCGAGGAAGGACTAGACCAGACTTGAAGTAGTCATGAGGGAAGGAGCTGCTAGGAAACTTATCCTAAACCTCAAATATGCTTGACCCAGTCAATGCATGAAGGCTAATTCAAGAAGAAAGCATAGCAGACTCACATCCTCTTAAATAAAGCCAACATGAGGTAGCTTATCAACCAAATAAGGCCAAATTAACAAGGCACTCATTGGTGTGCGGTGGATAACCAAGGAATGAAAGCGTAGTAGACTCCAAAAGTAAGAAGACCACTGGGTGACACAATACTAGGGTAGCACATCAACGAGAATCTCGAGTGAATGCCATTGGCGTTATCTTAACTAAGAGTAGCCTAATTCAAAAGATATGTGTTTATTTTATATGTTTGTATATAGTTTATGTTTATGTTGTGTTGATGAAGGGTAGGATGCCGCTCAAGTTCCTTACACTTACAACTACCCTAAACTCATCGTGGTGGATTCAAAAATAAGAATACTTTCAACATGAAAGAGATTGAATTCGAAATGGAATCTTTATTGATGATAATTATTTTGAAACATGATTTATACTATTTCTTTAAGTAGAGCTCATTGATTGGAATAATTGAGTGCTCTCCCTTATAATGAATAAGCTGATAAGATCCTCCTTGGCATGCTTCTCTATGGAAAAAGGGTCTTCCCAAGTGGGTTCAAACTTGCATCCCATCCTATGACGGACAACAATCAGTTTCCTTAGAACTAAAATAAGCTATCCTACTTGAAAAGCTCTAGGATGAGCCAACTTGTTGTGAGCTTGAATCATTTTAGATTTCTACAACTCGATATTTTGGCATGCCCAGTCTCTCCTTCAATCCTTGAGCTCTTCTAACACTTGGCATTCTACTTTGTGTGATCGGCTACCCTATCCTTAGTGTTGGAGTTGGAATTTTAATGGTAGAATGGCTCTAGACCCCACTAAGGAGAAAGGAGTAGAGTGAGTTGGAGTTCTATGTGTACGATAGGCCCACAAGGCTTCAACTAATTGCTCATGCCACTATAAACTTGTTGATGTCAAGTGTCTTCTTCTTTAGTATTTTATGAGAGTTTTGTTGAAGGCTTCTGCTAAGCCATTTACCCTCAAGTAGTTGATGGTAGAATATCTCCAAAATATGTTGTGTCTCTGGCAAAGTTGTTGATCTCGGTGATCTTAAATGCAATACCAATATCAGTTATAATTCATCGAGGCACTCCAAACCTTTATATGATATGGTTTCTAAAAAATTGGAGCACATCTGACTGTGACCTATCGAGCAAAATCGCACCCATTTGAAAAAGTAGTGTAGCTAAGATGAGCGATGACCCTTGGAAGAATTAGGATGGTCGGACCCACTATGTTGGTACCCCAACACTTGGCCATGAGGTCAATGTAGGATGTAGAATGTTTGGTGGTTGGTGTAGGACTACACTGTGTATTTGACATTAGTTGAATCGCCTAGCTATATCCACGTAATATTTAAACATCGATGATCAGTAGTATCCTAGTCTCTTGATCTTGGCTTTCATCTTTGGATCAGATTGGTTGGCTCCACATAATCTTGAGTGTACCTTTGTCATGATCTTATGGGCTTCATGCGTGTCTAAACAAACATATAATCAAAAGACTGCCAATACAAGACACCATCCACAAGAGCATAGGAAAATGCTCTCTGCTTCATTTGATGGGCTTGGGACTTCTCTTGAGGTAGTTTGCTTTTATTTAAGTAATCCATGAATGGTTGCCTCAAATCTAACTCCTCATCCTTCTTAGAAATGGAAACCTCCCCTTCAAGAGAGTACTTTTTGATGAGTTCAATATCAATAAGGGATAAGACTTGTCTATTTTGGACCTTTATTGATATGGTCTCATCCTCCAGACATGCCAACTCTTTGGCAAGCTTAGCTAAAGCATATGTTATGACATTCTCTCCTCGATGGAATCTTACAAATGGTAACCTCTAGGATTTGGGCCAATAAATCCATGGTGTTCTTGTGGTAGTGATGGAGCTTGGGCTTTGTAGCCTTATAGGACCCAGGGATTTAGTTGATAACTAGCTAAGAATCTAGGAAGATGTTGATGTTCTGGTTGCTTAGAGTAATAGCTAACTCTACACCAAAAATTATAGCCTCATATTCTACTTCATTATTGGTGCAAGGATTGGACAGATGATGTGAGAATCTCATCACATCATGGCATTGAGTTAAGAGAACTATTCCTACCCCTACCTTTCCTGAGTTGTAGAATATGGTTCTTCACCTCTTTAAGAGGAAGCCACACCATCAAAGTACATCTCCTAGTGGAGAATGCTAGTATCCCCTAAGTTCATGATTTATTCATCAGGGAGACCATCAATAAGAAGAAAGTCAGTAGGAAGTGAGTGTGCTGCTAATAAATCTGTTTGTGCTTATCCTTTCACTGCACGAAGGGATAGGAAGGTAATGTCAAACTGCGAGAGGATCATGGACCATCATGCCAACCGTCCGGATAGCATCGGTCGTGTCATCAAATACTGTAGTGGATTCATCCTAGAGATTAAGCTCACCTTATGAGGAAGCATGTAGTACTATAGCTTTTATGATGCAAAGATTAAAGCTAGGAAATGCCTCTCAATGAGTGGATAATTATCCTTAGCAGGGATTAGATGATAGGTGAGGTAGTGGAGTGCATTTTCCTTCCCTTCATCATTGACTTGGGCCAACAAAGCACCAAGGGAGTCATCTAACATAGCAGTGTAAAGTATGAGTTTCTTATCCAAGATAGGGCTGCTAAAACTTGCGGCATCATCAGGTAATGCTTGATGTCTTCAAAGGCATGCTCACACTTATCATCCCACTTGAACTTGGCATCTTTTTTTACAAGTGCTGAGAATGGCTGACATCTTCCCTATAGGTTGGATATAAAGCATCTTAGATATGCCAACCACCCTTGGAATGATTTGAGTTGAGTTAAAATTTTAGGGCATTTCTAATATCGCCTTGATCTTCTCCAAATCAATTTTGATTCCCTAGTGCTAGACAAAAAACACAAGGAATTTCCCTGAAGCTACTCTGAATGCACATTTTGGGGTGTTCATTTTGAGGTTAAATTATCTTAACTGTTCAAAAACTACTCTCAAATCAAAGAGATGGTCTTTCTTTTCCCTACTTTTGACCACAAGATCATCGACATAGCACTTGACTTGATGATGAATGAGTTCGTCAAAGATTTAAGTCATTGCCCGTTGGTATGTAGCACCAGCATTTTTAAGGCTGAAAGGCATGACCTTATAGCAATAGATTTTTATCGGGGTTCTAAAAATAGTATTTCTTTAATCTTTAGGGGTCATCTTTATTTGGTTATATATAGATGATCCATCCATGAATAGAAAGGCGCATGATGTCCACCATCACTCTAAAATTGGTAGTGGAAATTCATCTTTTGGACATGCCTTATTTAAATCCCTAAAATCAACGCATATGTGAATTTGGCCATTATTTTTCTTAACTAGGATGATACTAACTAACCAGGTAGGGTATTTGTCTTCTTGGATGAAGCCAACATCGATTAATTTTTTTTACTTCATAAATGACCTATTGTTCTATGTCTACTCACATGCTTGCTTAATAGGGTTAGCATGAGGCTCTATTGCTAGTTTATGGACCGTTACATTAGGAGCCAATCTAGGCATCTCTTCATAACTCCATGCAAAGAATTCCTTAAACTTAATCAATAGCCTAACTAAGTCATTGGTTTCAATTTCATTCAACAAAGAACTGATGTATGTCAAGCATGGATCTTCTTCAATTCTTAAGTTGATTTCCTTAAGCTCGTCGATGGTTTACATGATCTCTTCTTCAAACTCTAGGGGTGCATGTTTGACTTCAAAATTATCTAAATCATCTGAAGTTTCTAAGCACGGCTCCTCATATAAGTTAATGTGATTTGAAAAGAACCTATCAAATTCCAGATGATTAGTCAGGACTAAGCAGTAATCATCATCATCGACTTGACACACTATACCGAATCTTAGTCCTAGTTTTGATTGAGAGCTTTTGTATTAGTTCTTCCATATTTTTTCAAAGTAGTCTGACTTGTGCTTTGACCAAGTATGTGGGATTAACCCTTTCTTTACTAAATTATGAACACAAGAAAAGTACCAATCAAAAGGTAATTCTATTAAATTTGTATATGAATCATCCTCAAGTTCTACATCAACTTCTTGACTTGAGGATGATGCTCCCTAAAGAACCTCTGAGTCTTCACACCTATGGATGACTTAGGGGCTTCCTTAACTAGCAAACCATCAACTTTTTGAGAGGAAAGTGTGGTTAGAGCTAAGGTTCCCAATTGATGCCTAATTGTTTCACAAATAGACTTGGATACACTTATGCTTTGCTTTAGAGCCCGATCTTCATCGTTATCTGGCTCAAGTGTCACCTTCAACGGAATCTACTATTGAGAAGAGCTGGCTGGTGTGCTAACCATATAAGACTCATCTTATGAACTAGATTCTAAGTTTATACAGATAGCAAGTGTACTCCTTATAGCTAGGACATATCTTCTATTAAGTGGCCAATAATGAGGTTTTCCACCCCTGGGAAAACCTCTAGCCTCTTCCTCTTCTTCAGTGGAGGTCGAGGTCCCATATGTATTTCAAATCTCTCCAAATCAAATTCAATACTAAATAATCATTCTACCCTTAGGTCAAGGGCTTCACATTGACAAATCACTTATGTAAGTAGTTATATTCCTTGGCCACTTTGTACTCTCCCAATGGTCCACTAGGCACCTAGGACATTGCCCAACCTAACCTAAGGAGTGGTTGGGTTGGCCATGACCCATGGGAGGTAAAATAACCTCACCCTCCCCATTGGAGCATTTAAAACCCATAGAACACCCATGATTCTTCCTTGGCACTTGCACCTTCAACCAACCAAAGCCAACTCACTACTCCTGCCACACCCCAGATGGTGGGTACTAGAATACAAATTTGATCTGACCGTCCGATCAAGATGAAAGAGGGTATACACCACCTCGTTTCCACTCAAACACACACAAAAAATCATCCCACAAAGCCCTAGCTACCCAAGATGACCCGCTAGAACCATTCTCTAAGCTCCCAAGCTTGTTCCTCGATAGAAAAAACCCATTCTCTTCTGTCACAAAATAGGACACTTTCATTTCTGACCTAGCTTCCCTATTTTTCCATCAAACTTAAATTAACTTTGCCCTAGGCCTCATTAAGCAAGAATGAATCATCTCTCAAGCTTCCTGAGAACCAGAGGTAGGACTTCGATCAAAGTCGAGCTCCAAATTGTCAGTTCGTGGCCATCTGAGCGAACGTCATTAATTGATCCAATTATTGCTCAACAGGGATTCATCTCCACAAGATGAAGCTTTCTCAATAGTTTGAGCTGCCAGTCTTAAGCTCCAATGAGGTATGCTTTTAAAACCAATCCTTAGGCAAAAATCTGTAGGAGCTTTTTGAAGAAAACTTCCATCTCGTGTGATCTTGATTGTTGGATCCCCTCTGATTGATGTCATGAAGGTGTGAGATCCTTTTAGAGTTGATCAGAGCTCGGGTAAGCTCAAATCAAGTGAGCAATGGAAGACGAACTCCATTCTCCCTCACTTGCATGGCGTTAGATCACACCTAAAGGAGTTTAATGAAATTATGGTTAGTCCACATGTGGAAAACCATAAGAGTAATTAAGTCCTTTAATCTAATTAACTATTAATCATGAGTCAATTTCATTGCACCCCTTTTATTTTCTAGGATCACTGCAGGTTTATTTTCCATGCATATCACGATAGCACATAATTATTTAGTTTATTACTTTAAGGTGACATATGTAAGGTTAATTAATTCATCTAATTAAGAGTTCAACTTAATTAACTGATAAAATCAACTTAATTGCAATTCCTTAAATTAAATCAAATCACTAATGTGGGAATGGGTTTAAAACAACAAATGATTATTTCTCTTCTCTTTCTTAAATAGAATGAAATCCAAAACTTAATTAATAAAAAAGCTTTGGTTTGCATTAAATAATCATATTTGATTTGTTTGTCCTTAAGAACTAGTTTGGTTGAATGAATCACGTGCTTATATTTGATTGTTCTCTTTCCAATAATGTTAAATTTGGTATGTCATTTGAAATCATGCATCCATGTTTTCAAAATAAAGTAAAATAAAATGGATTTCCTTTATGTAAGATTGCATGTGTTGATTTAATTTAATATATGTGTGGCTATTATCACTATTAAATCTAAATGTATTTTTCAAAAGCTTATAAATGAATAATAATATGTGTTATGATGCTAGTTATAAATACATAAATGCATGTGCTTATTGCTTAAGTGTATGAATGTTGAGTTCTCTTTCTCTACTCATGAGTTGATTTATATAAGATTGAATGGTAATGGGTATATAGTCACGGACATCCAGGGAATATGAGGCTTTAGCCTCAAGGAGGTCATTGATTACCTCCCTGGTTTGTGATTTGGTTGATAAAATCGAAAAGAAGAAATGTTGAATCTGGAGTTGTTCTCTTAAAAAAACCAAAACCCTAAACTATAAACTAAAACTTGAACCCTAAACCCTAAACCTAAAACATACCTTAAACCACAAACCTACAACAAAACCTACTAAACTAACAATAAAAAAACAACAACAAAAACTAAATAATAAATAAAATAAATAAACCTAAACCTAAATAAAATAAAATAAATAAAATAAAATAAACTATAAACTAAAACCTATAAAATAAAATAAAATAAAATAAAACTAAACTAAACTAAATAAAATAAATAAAAATAAAACTAAAATAAAAATATAAAAAATAAACCTAAATGAAAAAAAAAAAAATAAAACCTAATAAAAATAAATAAAATAAACCTAAAAATAATAAAAAAAATAAATAATAAAACCCAAAATAATAAATAAACCTAAAAATAAAATAAATAAAAATAAAACTAAAATAAATAATAAACTAAAAATAAAATAAAAAATAAAACCTAAATAAAATAAACCTAAACTAAAAAATAAAATAAAAACTAAACCCAAATAAAAAAAAACCTAAAAAAAATAAATAAAATAAAATAAACTAAAAAATAACCTAATAAACTAAACCAAAAAATAAATAAAATAAACACTAAACTAATTAAAACAAACCTAAAAGATAAATAAACTAAACTAAAATAAAATAAAAAAAAATAAAATAAAATAAAATATAAAACTAAACTAAACCAAGTTTGCTTAATTTAAAAACCCAAAACCATACCCAATATCCTAACCTGACCTACCCTAAACCCTACCTGACCACTGGACCTGTAAAACCTGACTACCCTAACCCAACCTGAGCCATCTGAAAACCCACAAACCACAAACCTAAACCCTAAACTCTAAACCCTAAACCTTAAACCAAAAGAACCCTAAACCCTAAACTAGCCCAGAGCCCTCGACCAAACCCTAAAGAAATAAAAACTAAACCTAAACTAAATAAATCCTAAAATAAAATAAAGAAAACTTAAACCAAAATAAAATAAAAAATAAAATAAAATAAACATAAACTAAAATCTAAACCTCAACCTAAACATAAATCTAAACTTAAAGAAAATAAAATAAAACTAAACTAAAATAAAATTAATAAACTGAACTAAAAATAAAACTTAAAATAAAATAAAAACTAATCCTAAAATAAAAATAAAATAAAGCTAAAATAAAATAAAATAAAAACTAAATAAAAACCTAAATCTAAAAAGTAAACATATAAATAAGACCTAAAAATAAACAAATAATAAAACCTAAACCCAAAACTAAAAAAAACATAAACCTAAAATAATAATAAAATAAACCTAAACCTAAACTAAAATAAACTAAACTAAAATGAATAAAACCAAAATCAAAACCTAAAGTAAACTAAACCTAAAATAAAACTTAAACTAAATAAAATATAATAAACTAAAATAAACTAACCTAAAATAAAAAAAAATAAAACCTAAAAAATAAACCTATAAAACCTAAACCTAAAACCTAGAAATAAAAAATAAAATAAAGACCTAAACCTAAAAATAAAAAATAAAACCCAAACCTAAAAAATAAACATAAACCTAAACCTAAATATAAAATATCAATTAAATTTAAAAATCCAAACTAAAATAAATAAACCTAAAATAAATAAACTAAACTAAATAAAAATTAAAGTAAACATAAATAAAAATAAAAAATAAAATATACTAAAATAAATAAAAATAAACTGAATAAACTAAATAAACCTAAACCTATTGGTTTACATAATTTTAAAAAAAAATCTAATCCTAAACCTAAACATAAAAAAATAAAATAAAAACCTAAACCTAAAGGAAAAAATAAAACCTAAACCTAAAAAATAAAATAAAAATAAAACTAAACTAAAATATAAACATAAACCTAATCCGAAAACAAAAAATAAACTAAAATAAAAAACCTAAACTAAATTAAATAAACCTAAAATAAATAAACTAAACTAAATAAAATTTAAAAATAAATCTAAATAAAAATAAAAAATAAACTGAACTAAAATAAATAAAAAAATAAACTAAATAAACCTAAACCTAGTTTACTTAATTTAAAAAAAACCACCTTAAACCCTAAATCCTAAACCCTAAAACCTAAAACCCTAATCCCAAAACTAACCACACAAACCCTAGGCCAAACATGCACCCTAAACCTTGACCCCAAACCAAATAAAACCCCACCAAACCCAAAATACAAACCATAAACCCTAAAATAAACTAACCCTATAAAACCTAAAACCTAAAAATAAAAATAAAATAAAGACAAAACTAAACCTAAAATAAAAAAAACCACTAAAAATAAAACATAAACTAAATCTAAAATATAAATTAAATTTAAAATCAAACTAAAATAAATAAACCTAAAATAAAATAAACTAAACTAAATAAAATTAAAGTAAACATAAATAAAATAAAAAATAAAATATACTAAAATAAATAAAATATCTTGAATAAACTAAATAAACTAAAAATTGGTTTACATAATTTTAAAAATCTAATCTAAACCTAAACCTAAAAATAAAATAAAAAACCTAAACCTAAAACAAAAAAAATAAAACCTAAACTAAATAAAATAAAAAAAAATAAACTAAACTAAATATAAACATAAATCCTAAAAAATAAAAGATAAATAAAAAAACTAAACTAAAATTAAATAAACCTAAAATAAATAAACTAAACTAAATAAATTTAAAAAAATAAACCTAAATAAAAAATAAAAAAATATAACTAAAATAAATAAAATAAACTAAAATAAACCTAAACTGCCTTTACTTAATTTTAAAAAAACCTAAACCTTAACCCTAAATCCTAAACCACAAAAAACCCTATCCCTAAACTAACTACCCTAAACCCTACATGACCCTAACTGACCTACCACAACCCTAAAACCTAACCATACCCTAAACTAAATTAACCTAAACCATACCCAAACCCTAAAACTAACCACTAAACTATAACCTAAATCCTAAACCCAAAACCATAAACCTTAACCCAAAAAATAATCCTAAACCCTAATCCCCCAACCCTAAACCACAAACCTAAAGGGTTAAAATCTAAAACTAAATTAAATTAAACTTTAAAATAAATGAAAAACCTAAATAAAATAAAATAAAATAAAATAAAAACATAAACTAAACCTAAACCTAAATCTATAAACCTAAAATAACAAAGAAAATAAAATAAAAAACTAAAACTAAACTAAAGTAAAATAAATAAACCTAAATAAATAAAAAATTAAAAAACTTACATAAAATACAAACTAAACCTAAAATAAAAATAAAAACTAAATAAAACATAAATCTAAAAAAACCTAAAAATAAAACCTAAAAATAAATAAAAAATAAAACCTAAACCCTAAACTAAAAAAAATCTAAACCTAAAATACAATTAAAAATAAACATAAACCTAAACTAAAATAAACTAAAATAAAATAAATAAACCTAATCCTAAGCAATAAACTAAACCTAAAGCTAGACTAAATAAAATATAATAAACTAAAATGAAAAGCCTAAACTAAAATAAAACCTAAAATAAAACCTAAAATAAAACCTAAAACTTAAAACCTATAAAATAAAATAAAACCTTAACCAAAATTAAAAAATAAACCTAACCCTAAAAATAAACCTAAACCTAAACCTAAACCTAAAATAAACTAAAATAAAACGTAAACTAAAATAAATAAACCTAAAATGAATAAACAAAATATAAAATAAAAGTAAACATAAATAAAATAAAAATAAAATAAACTAAAATAAAAGAAGTAAAATAAATTAATAAAATAAACCTAAACCTAAGTTTACTTAATTTAAAAAAACCCTAAACCCTAAACCCTCAATCCTAAACCCTAAACCCTAAACCTTAAACTAACCCTAAACCTAAATTAAAAAAACCTAAACCTAAATAAAAATAAAATAAACCTAAACCTAAACTCAAACAAACTAAACTAAAATAAATAAAACCTAAAACCTAAACTTAAACATAAATAAACTAAACCTAAAAAATAAACTAAAAGAAAAATAAAACTAAAAAATAAATATAAATTTAAACAAAAAAATAAAACCTAAAAATAAACCCCAAATAAAAACCTAAAACCTAAAACTAAAAAAATAAAATAAAACCTTAACCTAAAATAAAATAAAATAAAACTTGAACCTAAAAAATAAAATAATAATATAACTAAACTAAAAAATAAAGATAAACCTAAAGGTAAACCAAAAAAATAAACTTAATTAAATAAACCTAAAATAAATAAACTAAACTAAATAAAGATAAAAATAAACTAAACTAAAATAAATAAAAAATAAACTAAATAAACTTAAACCTAACACAAATACAACAATAAACAACAAGCCTTAATCCCACTAAATGAATCCTTAACTCCATTGTGATTATGTGTCAAATTCTCATTTAATTATATACTAAGATCATTTTTATACATCTTAACCAAGTCTTTTTTATCTACCTTTCTTAACATAAGGAAAATCTAATGCATCTACTCTCCTAAATAAGCTTTATGTGGCCAAACCATAAACTCTATCTATCAGCTACTAACTTTCCCATACTCATTTTGCATTCTATCTCTAGGGTAAAACTCATCCACGAATCCTCATCTCTAACACTTAACTTACTCTTATGTTTCTCTATTGGCCAACATTACCATAAGTCATTAAATCTTACCACCATCTTATAAAATTTTAAAGTTTAAGTGGAACTTTTATCACATAATAGGCACATTCCTCCACTTCAACCATCCAACTTGAATTCTACTAATAATATCTTCTATTTCACCATCATGAACAATGGAGCCTAAATATAATAAACTCACTCTTATTAATGACTTGATCACTAAAGTCACAACTACTAAAATTTCTACTAAAATTACACTCCATATATTATAGATGCTTACGAAAACCTTTGACTCTAAAGTTGACCTCATAATTCAAGTTTACTGGACTCCTCTCTAGTCTTATCAACAAGAAGAATGTCATCGAAAAAGCATACACCTACATCTTCTTGTAAATGCCTCTCATCCATAACTAAAGTAAAAGATAAGGGCTTAATGTTGATCCTTGATGTAATCCAACTGAAATAGGAAAATAGTTTGTCAATCCTCCTTGTGTTTGGACACAAGTGGCGACTCTAGTATACATATCCTTAATGACTTGAATATAACCAATATTAACTTCTTTTGTTCTAGAACTCTCCAAAGAACATCTCTTGAGACTTTATCATAAGCTTTCTCTAAATCAATAAATATCATATGTAGATCCTTTTTATTTTCTCTATGCTTCTCCATCAAACCTCTTAACAAATGTATAGCATCCATAGTAGATCTACCCGCAAACCAAATGAGAAACTTAAATCTCATGCTCATTACTCTCTCCCATAATTTTAATGTATGGCACATTAAAATTCCTATAATTTGCAATCTTGTGCATCCTTTATTCTTAAATATAAAACAAACTCTTTCTCCACTCATCGGCATCGTCTTTAAAATAACATTAAAAGATTTGTAAGCCAAGAAATTCCTTGATCTCTAAACATTTCCACACTTCTATTGGAATATTATCTCCTGCTTTTCCACATTTCATTTTCTTTAAAGCTTCACTAACTAAACTTAAACCTACTTAAATTAAAAAAAATATCCCTAAAGCCTAAACCCTAAATCTTAACCCTAAACCCTAAACCCTAAACCACAGACCCTATCAATCCTAAACCTAAACCCTAAACCCAAACCCTAAACTAAAACCTAGACACTAAACCATAAACTCAAAACCCTAAAATTAAACCCTAAACCTAAACCCTAAAGGCTAAAACCCTAAAGCTAAACTAAATAAAACCTAAAAAATAAAATAAATGAAAAAACTTAAACAAAAATAATATAGAAAATAAAAATAAAATAAAAACATAAACTAAAACCTAAACCTAAAGCTCAACCTAAACCTAAACCTAAAAAATAATAAAATAAAGTAATAAAAACTAAACTAAAATAAAATAAATAAAAACCTAAACTAAACTAAAAAAACTAAAATAAAATAAAAACTAAACTTAAAATAAAAATAAAATAAACTTAAAATAAAATAAAATAAAAACTAAATAAAAACCTAAACCTAAAAAATAAACCTAAAATAAAACTTAAACCTTAAAGTAAAAAAATTCTAAACTTAAAATAAAATAAAATAAAAAACAAACTTAAACTAAAATAAATTAAAATAAATAAAACCTAAACCTAAAACCTAAAATTAAACTAAATAAACCTAAACCTAAACCTAAACTAAATAAAATAAAATAAACTAAAAGTAAACCTAAACCTAAACTAAAATAAAACATAAAATTGACTAAAACCTAAAATCTAAACCTAAAAAAAAAATAAAATAAAAACCTAAACCTAAAAAAATAAAAAAAATAAAATCAAACCTAAAATAAATTAAAAATAAAACTCAACTAAAAAATAAACTTAAAGCTAATCCTAAACCTAAAAAATAAACTAAAATAAATAAACCTAAAATAAATAAACTAAATAAAATAAAAGTAAACATAAATAAAATGAAATGTAAAATAATAATAAATAAAAAAATTAATTAAATTAACTAAATAAACTTAAAACTGGTTTACTTTTAAAAAAAAACCCAACCTAAAACTAACCCCTAAACCCTAAACTGTAAACCCTAAAAACCCTAAACCCTAAACCCTAAACCTTAAAGCCCTAAACCATAAACCCTAAACCCTAAAACCCTAAACCCAAAAAAAATCTAAAAACCTAAACCTAAACTAAATAAAACCTAAAAGTATAATATTTAAAAAAACCTGAACCTAAATAAAATAAAATTATAAAAACCTAAACTACAACCTAAATCTCAACCTAAAAATAAAACAAGATAAACTAATAAAAATAAACTAAAATAAAATAAATAAAAATCAAAACTAAACTAATAAAATAAATCAATCCTAAGAATAAAAAAAACTAAATAAAAAAATCAGTATAAGCTACTACATGAAATTGTGTTTTTTAAGAGAGGCGGTTATAGATTTTGATGTGCTCTATGCATGCTCATTTTTTATTTATGTAGTCATTTGTGTCTTACAAAACATGGTGTGTTACTTGGTTGATGAAATCAAAAAGAAGAAATATTCAATCTGAATTTGTTCTCTGTTAAAAAAAAACCCTAAACCTAAAACCTAAACCCAAAACCTGAAACCCTAAACACTAAACTAACCCTAAACCCTAAACCATAAAAAGCTAAAAACCCTAAACCATAAAAAGCTAAAAACCTAAACCTAAATTAAATAAAACTTAAAAATAAAATAAATGAAAAAACCTAAACCAAAATAAAATAAAAAAAATAAAATCATAAACTAAAAACTAAACCTAAACCTAAAAAGAAAATAAAATAAAAAAAATAAAAACTTAAATAAAATTAAATTAATAAAAACCTAAACTAAAATAAAAAAATAAAAAACCTAAAAAATTAAAAACTAAACCTAAAATTAAAATAAAATAAACCAAAACTAAAATAAAATCAAATAAAATAAAACCTAAAAGTAAAACCTAAAATAAATTAAAAAAACCTAAACCATAAATTAAAAGAAAATCTAATCTAAAATAAAATAAAATAAACGTAAACCTAAACCAAAATAAAAAAAAACATAAACCTAAACTAAAATAAACTAAACCTAAACCCAAATAAAATAAATAAAATTAAACTAAAAATAAATCTAAACCTAAACTAAAAAATAAAACCTAAAATAAAATCTAGACTTAAACCTAAAATAAAATAAAACATTAACCTAAATAGATAAATAAAAAAATAAACCTAAACCTAAAAATCAAATAAAAATAAAACTAAACTAAAAATAAACTAAACCAAACTTAAACCTAAACTTAAAATAAACTAAGAGAAACCTAAACTAAAATAAATAAGCCTAAAATAAATAAACTAAGCTAAATAGAAATAATAATATAATAAAATAATAAAATAAATAAATAAAAAATAAACTAAATAAACATAAACCTAACAGTTTACTTCATTAAAAAAATAAAATAATAAAATAATTAAAAAAAAATTATCCATAAACCCTAAATCCTAAAACTAACCCTAAACCTTAAACTATAAACTCTAAACTAAACCTACTTAAATCAGAAAAACATAAACCCTAAACCTAAACTAATTAAACCTAAATCCCTAAAACTAAACTACCACTAAAACCCAAACCATAAACCTTAAAGTAACTAAAATCAAACCCTTAAAAACCCTAAACCCTAAAAATCCTACCCTAAAGCATAAACACTAAACCCTAAACCCAAACCCAAAAAATTAAAACCAAAATCTACTAAACTAAATAAAACCTACATAAAGTAATTAAATAATCTTAAACCTAAATAAATATTAAATAAAATGTAAACTAAAAACCTAAACCTAAACGATAAAATAAAATAAATAATAAAAATAAACTAAATAAAGAAATAATAACTAAACTAAAAAAAATAAAATAAACTTAAGAATAACATAAATAAAATAAAACTAAACAAAAATAAAAATAAAATAAACCTAAAGTAAAATAAAATATAAACTAAATAAAACCTAAACTTAAGAACTAAACCTAAAATTAATAAAATAAAACATAGCTAAAGAAAAAAAATTATTCTATCTTGTGGTTGGTTATCTTTGTCTTCTTTGTTTGTTTTTTTCATTTACTAGCTATTTTGGGTGGTTATTTTTTTCCCACTATTGGCCTCTTAGCTTGATTATCCTTTCCTAGTTTGGCTTGGAGGTTTATGTTGGTTGGTTCTTTCTACCTAGTGAATTTGAGTTAACTATTATGTGGTCGTTGTCTCCCCGCCTTCTCGTTTGTAGTGACCATCTGCTCTTTAGGATTTGGAAGAGGTTTTGTTTGCCTCTACCTTGTTCTTTTTCTTATAGTTTTCCTGCTTGTGGTTGGGTGGTCCTCCTTAGCCTTTTCTAGTTTGGTTGGGTGACTACCATTTTTATTTCTTAGTTATTTTGGAGATCTCCAAGTGGGTTGTTGCTTTGTCTGTTGTTGTTCTTTTCCCCTTTTGTGGTCTTTGTATTAGCTCTATTTACTGGTTGGTTTTGTTGGCTGACTAGGCTAGTTGGCTATTTTGGCTATCTAGGTTGGTTGGTTTGGTGGATGTGTTGTCTGTTTTTGATGGTTAGTTTAGGTTCTTTTGGTTGGGTTTGGTCCTCTAGGTTAGTTATCCTCTCTTGTGCAGCTATTTTTCCTTTATTTTGCTTCCTAGTTTTGGGTGTCATTTTCCTCCTCGACTTCTTATACTGGCTGGCACGGTTTTATTGGCTATTTTGTTGGTGGAGGATATGAGGTCTTGTGGTTTTTTTGGTCCTATTTTAGGAATTGTTGTTGGGGGTTGGCTGCTTGAGGGGTTTTTTATGGCTGATGTCTTGCCTTGGATGCTTGTGTAGGTTTGGTGTTTTGGGCTTTATGTTGGATGTTGGAATTGACTCCCTTTAGTTTTGTTGGCTCTCTTTATTTTTTGATATTTGCCTCTTGGTTGGTGATGGTTGATTTTCTTTCCTTTTGGTTTCCTTGGTGGTGGCTTTGATGGTAACTTACATGCCCTCTTGGTCTCTCATTATGGCTTTCTTCTCTGTTTGCTTATCTTCTACTATTTAGCTATTTGGGTAGAGGTTTTTTCCCTTGGATTTTGATTCCTAGTGCTCTGGAAATAGTTATGGGTTGTTCTTGGCCACTAACCCTACTGTAACTTCTGAGATATTGGCTTTATGTGTTTGGTTTGCTGTGGGTTTTGGTTGGTGGGTTTCTTCGCTAATATTTTCTCTATTTTTTGGTGCGAACTAGATCACTTTGGATTATTTTTCCTTGCATGATTACTTATCGGTATGTTGGCTATGATGGCCTTGATGTTTCCATATCTTCTCTAGTTGGTAGCATGCATATGATTGTAGCCCTTCTCATGAAGTTTGGATGCTCATATGTATTGGTGCCCCTTGAGATGATCTTAACTAAGCTTGAGCCTTCTCTTTCTCAGCTCTTTCTAAATTGTTTACCTTATCAATTTTCCTTAGGCTAAGGCCATTTCCTTTGTAGTGGTTTGCAGATTCCTTTTGTAGGTTGGAACTTCACAGATGGAAAGATCTTTACTCAGCCAACTCAAGTACTATTGATGTGGATCTTGCTCATCTTTCCTTCTCAAAGGGATCATGAACTGCTGTTGACTAGTCCTTTTATTATTTTCTTAAGTTTTATTAGTTATTTTTGTGTACTTTATGATTTACTTTTATGCTATTGCTTTTGCTCTTTTATTTTCTTTTTTTTCTATTGTACTTAGATAGGAGTTTAGCTCTTTAGGTTTCTTGTAGCTTTGTGAGCAGTATAAATTTAAGCTTTACCCCTTTTAATGACATTGTATCCATTATTTTTAATGTAATAAAATTCTAACTTTCCCTAAAAAAAAACTAAACCCTAAGAATGGGCTGAACCTTGATGGTAGGAACATCACCGTCAATCAGGCTCAGTCTAAATCTGGCGGTGGAGTCGAGGCGGCTAATCATAATGGTGGTGGGGATCAGGTGGTGGTGGATATGGAGGTGGTGGTGCAATGGTGGTTATGGAGGCGGAGGAGCTAGAGGTTCTGGCCGGTGGTGGCGAGGGAGAGATCAGATTTGATGGTGGACCACTACCGAGGTGGTTCGATGGAACTGAGAAGAATGGCCTATCCGATCTATTGCTTATGGAACTATCCTTTACAGTAGAAGGTTCTAGTTATCCGTATTTTGATTTGCTCTATGCGTGCTCATTTTAAATCTATGTTGTAAATCGTTACAAAATTTGGTGTGTTAACTGGTTGATGAAATTGAAAAGAAGAAATGTTGAATATGAATTTGTTCAATTTTAAAAAAAAACCAAAAGTCCTAAACCCTAAACTAAAACCTAAACCCTAAACCTAAAACTTAAACCATGAAACCTAAATCCTAAATCTTAAACCCTAAACACTAAACCCTAAACCCTAAAAACCCTAAATCCTAACACTAAACCCTAAATCCTAAACCCTAAACCCTAAACCCTAATCCTTACACCCTAAAAAACCCTAAACCTTAAACCCTAAAAGCATAAACCCTAAATTCTTAAACCCTAAACCCTAAACCCTAAACCCAAACACTAAAATAAAACCCCAATCCTAATCCAAAACCCCAAACCCTAAATAAACCTAAAGTAACTAAATAAATTAAAAATAAACATAAACCCTAAAACCTAATAAACCTAAACCTAAACCTAAACCCTAAGAATAACTTGAAGGCAAGAACATCACAATAATTACCTAGATCTGTGGAGGTGAAGGTAATATCTTAGTGGTGGTAATATGGAGGTCTGGATATGGAGGTGGTGGTAAAAGAAGTGGTGGTTATGGAGGCGGAAGCAGCAATGGAGGTTAGAGCCATGGTGGCAGCGGAGGTAGAGATTAGGGATATGATGGTGAATCCACTACTAAAGAGGCCTGGTTTTATTAGAGAAACTAAACGATCGATCCAATCTGCACTTATAGAACTATGTCTTTATGATAGAAGGTTCTTCTAAGGTTTGATTTGCTCTATCATGCTCATTTTTTATCTATGTCATCACTTGTGTCTTAGAAAACTTGGTGTGTTACTTGGTTGATGAAATTGAAAAGAAGAAATGTTCAATATGAATTTATTCTCTATTAAAAAGAAAAAAAAAGAAAAACCAAAAACCCTAAACCCTAAACTAAAACTTGAACCTTAAACCTAAAACCTAAACCTTAAACCCTAAACCCAAAGAACACTTAAACTAAACCACAAATAAAACCCTAAACACCTAAAACCTAAACTAAACCCTAAAACCTTAAACCCTACCCAAACCCTAAACCCCAAACCCTAAACTAAACCCTAAACCTAAATAACCTACTACTAAATACCTAAAAGCTAAAAGCTAAACCTAAATTAAATAAACCTAAAAATAAAATAAATAAAATAAAAACTAAACCAAATAAAATAAAAAACATAAACTAAACCTAAACTAAACTTAAGAAGATAAAAAAAATAAAACTAAACTAAAATAAAATAAAATCTAACTAAACTTAAAAAACCTAAATAAAATTTAAACTAAACTTAAAATAAAATAAAATAAACCTAAATAAAATAAAATAAAACTAAATAAAACTAAACCTAAAATAACCAAAATAAAAAAAAAATAACCCTAAACACTAAACTAAAAAAAGGCTAAACCTAAAATAAAATAAAAAATAAACCTAAACCTAAACTAAACTAATAAATAAAATCTAAACCTAAACATAAATAAACTAAACTAAATCTAAACCAAACTAAAAAAAATAAGAAAATAAACTTAAAATAAACTATTAAACCTAAAATAAAATAAAATAAAACCTAAAATGTAATAAAAAGAAACTACACTAAAAAATAACATAACTAAAAATAAACTAAAATAAAATACCTAAACTAATATAAAATAAACCAATAAAATAAACTAAAATAAAAATAAAAATTAAAAAAACTAAAATAAAATAAAAATAAAATAAAATTAAAATAAATAAAATAAAATAAATACCTAAACCTTACTTTGTAATTAAAAAAATTAAAATTAAAAATTTTAAAAAACCTAACCCCAAGCCATAAACTATAAACTAAACCACAACAAATAATCTAAAACTATGACCCTAAACCATAAAACACTAAATAAAACCCTAAATCTAAAATAAAAATAAAACTAAACTAAAAAATAAACATAAACTACTAAACCTACTTAAAAAAATTAACTCAAATATAAAAAAACATAAACTAAAATAAATAAATAAACTAAATAAAAATAAAATAAACCTAAATAAAAAAATAAAATAAAATAAACTAAAATAAAATAAAAATTAAATAAAATAAAATAACTATAATTTGCTTAATTTAAAACCTAAATACAAATCCTACCCAAACCCTAAATCTTAAACCCAAAATAAATATAAAAACTCTAAATAAAACCCAAAACCATATAAAACCCAAAATAACTCTAAACTAATGATAAACTAAAACCATAAAATCCTAATAACCCTAAAACTAAAAAAAACATAAAAAACCAAAATCCCATAAACCCTAAAACTAAAATCATCCCTACCCTAAAACCTATAAATAATTAAATAAAACCAAAAAAATAAATAAATAAATAAAATTCAAACCTAAATAAATAAAAATAAAATAATAAATAAAAACCTAAACTAAAACTTAAATTTAATAACCTAAACTTAAAATAAAATAAAATAAAAAAATAAACTAAACAAGTAAAATAAATAAACCCAAACTAAATAAAAATAAAATTAAATTAAAAAATAATTAACCTAAATAAAATAAAATACAAAGTAAAATAAAATAAAATACCAATATTAAATAAAGTAAAACCAAATAAAAAACAAACCTAAAAAAATAAAAAAAATAAAACCTAAAAAACTAAAAAAATAAAACCTAAACCTAAAATAACCAAAATAAAGTTAACTAAAACTAACATAAATTAAAAAAATAAATAAAACCTAAACTAAACCATAAACTAAATTAAATAAAATAAACTAAAAATAAAACCTTGTAATAAGCCTAAAAATAAAACCTAAAACTTAAAGCTAAAATTAAATAGAAACTAAATCTATTCCTAAATAAAAAAATAAAACTTAAACCTAAAATAAAATAAAAGTAAAATAAACTAAAATAAACTAAACCTAAACTAATCCTAAACTTAAAATAAACTAAATTAAAAGGAAACTAAAATAAATAAACTAATATAAATAAAAGAAAAATAAAAAATAAAAAAATAAACTTAAATAAAATAATTAACTAAAAAATAAAAGTAAATAAACTAAATACTTGGTTTGCTTTAAAACCATATTAACCATAACCACTAAATCTAAATTAATAATAATACCTAACTAAAACTATACTATAAATCCTCTCTACCTACCAACCAAATCAAAACCACCTAACTATAAAATCATACCCTATAAAAACTTAAACTCTAATAAATCAACCTTAATCCTATACTAACTACTAAAATAAATAATTAATAAAACCTCTAATATAATAATAAACTAAACAAAGAATAATAATAAACAAACTAATAAATACTAAATTACCCCCACACAGACCTAAAATAATCTAACTAATAATAACTAACTAAATTTAACTAAACTAAACATAAATAAATAATAATAACTATAATAAAAACCTAATAATATCTAATAAACACTAAACCTAAAACCTAATGAAACTAAACCTCTTATTGGGTAATTTTGGGATCCTCGCATTTTGGTGTGTTTTGAGTGATTTCTCTTGGATTCCTTATAGATGTCAGATCTGACCTTCAATCACCATGACTCATGGCGGACTACTTGAAATCCATGGGTTAAATCCCTTATGTCGTTGGATCACCTAGCATCGATTTTTTGGGTAGCCTACCTTTAAATTACTTATTATTACTAAATCTTTCAAAGTGGCTTTAGCTAGTAAGAATTCCTCCATAGAGCCTCCTTTGAATTTGCTTCATAAGACTTTAAAGGTACTCTGTAATTATGATTTCAATGAGGATATTGAAAGATTAAGCCTTTTGCTTTTCTTTGATTGGAAAGTTTTCATTTAAAGGGCCAAAGATGGAAGATATTTGTTCTTTTTTTGATAGCTTAAATTTATTTGGTTCTTTTTTTATTGGGCTGATTGATGCAAGGCTTGTTCTGATTAAAGTTTTTAATGACCTTGATTACAGAATAATTTTTTCTAGGCGTTTTTACTATGTTTTTAATTGTCAAATGCGTATTCTAAATTGGACGCCTATGTTTGATTTTAATGAAGAGTCTTCTATGTTCCCATTTGGATTAATTTACCTAACATGAGGATTCATCTATTTAATTATCAGTTTCTTTATGCTATTGGGTTGATTTTTGGTTGGCCTTTGCATGTTGATCAAGCAACAGTTGCTTCTTATAGACCGTCCATTGCTAGAATTCTTGTAGAGATTGATATTACTAAAATATCCAAAAGAAATTTGGTTGGGTTGAAGAAATGTGATTACTTTCAAAAGTTATTTTGAGAGCTTTCCCATTTTTGTAATCATTGTAAGATTCATGGGCATGAAATTTCGAGCGCTTTTTCATCCCTCTCTTAGGAAGAAAATCACCAGTAAGAATTCAATTATTGAAAAACTGATGATTCTCTCAAGTTGGATAATGGAAAATATGCTTTTCAAAATTCTAATGTTTTGCAAAACTAGATTTATGAATCTTTTGAAAAAGTTTTACCTATTAATGATTTATCTAATGTGAAAGGTAATTTTGATGTTTCTGAAAAAGTTACTAATAATCATGCTTTAAGTGTTTCTTTAGATGATTTTGTTAAAGGGAAGACTTTAGAGGCTGTGGTTAATGATTATAATGGTTTAGATGTTGTGCATAAGTCCTTTCATGATGATGGTTTGAATATTGTTGATGCTAAGACCATTTCTTCCAATCAGTTGGATGTTGTTTCTCTTTCTCCTATGTCTGCTTTAGATCATGGGAAAGAGTCTATTTCTTTGCCTTCTTTGATCAAGAATGGTGATGAAAAGAAAGCTCTTATTTTTGATATTTTAACATCTGGTCCTGACAATCTTTTTAATATTGGTGATCTTTCTTTCAAAAAATAAGATTTAGATACCTCTAAAAATTCTCTCATTGTGAATAGTTTTATTTCAGTTCAAAATGATGGTTTTTCTATGGCTAGTAATTCTATTCAAAATTTTGGTAATATGCTATGTGTTTCTAAGGAATTTGAATCTTATTTTAATTCCTTACATGAAGATTATACTTAAAATATGGATTTTGCTTCTCTTGCTTCTTTTATGAATGAAGACAAGGAGGATACTCTTTAGATTTTGTTGGAAGGTGAAAATATTGATAATTGTCTTTTTAATAAAGCTATTTTTTTCTTTCTTTCACTTCTAATTTTGAAATGCATACTATTTCGATTTTCCTTTGTCTAATCTTGTGGATGATTACTGCTCTTATTTGAAATTGATAGCTTCTGATCCAGGCCTTTTATAACAATAATGATTCATTTTAGATGGAGATTTTTTTGGAGAATGGACATGGTTACAAAACTATTTATAAGATGAAAAAGTGTTCAGATTTATGCCCCTCTTCACTTGCTGAGGGCAACTCATTTTAAAGCTTCTTGGAAATAATCTCTCCTATCCTTGGGAGGTTTCTGCCTTTGGCTAGTTTTTTTATCTGTTGGCTGAGCTTTTGTTGTGTGTTTTCTTGCTATCTAAAGTATTGGCTTCTTGGCTAATTTTCCTCTTTTTAGCTTGGGATTTTTTGGCTTCTGTGTCTTTGAGTTTTTTGGTTCTCTAAGTTTTTTGGTGCCCTTTTGAGTTGGTTTTGTGCTAGCTTATTCTATTGGCTTGCCTTTCTTTGGTTGGTTTTTTGCTCTCTTTGTTGGTGGTAGGTTGGGCCTTTGTCCTGCATGTGGTTTGTCCATTGGCTAGTTGTTTCTAGCTATTTATTTTATCTATTGCCTTCATCTTTTTTTTTTGTTGGTTGGTTTGGTCCACTTGCTCTTTCCTGAGCTATTTTTTTGGGTGCTCTATTATGTGGCTGTTCTGTTGGTTGTATCCTTTCCTTTGGTTGGTGCCTTGGTTGCCTTAGATTGGTGTCGTTGTGGCTTTGTTGGCTTGGTGCCTTGGTGGCTTTGGATTGGTATTATTGTGGGCTCTGTTGGCTTTATCTTTGAGGGCTCTTTTCTTTACTTTTTTTTTTGAGCTGTGAGCTTCTTTTCTCCCTCTTTTACAAGAGGTGTTCATATTTTTTTTTTGTTGGGATTGCTTTATGTTAATTTTATCTGTTGGTCTCCTCTCTCTTTTTGTTTCCTTAGATTCACTTTTGTTTGGTTTGGGTGGCTATTATGATAGGTTTATATTTTTCTTTGGTTAGGATGGCTATGATGATATGATGGATTTTTCCTTGAAATTTTTTGTGGTGACTTTTCTATTTGTAACCCTTCATTGAAGTTGGATACACTTAGGATTTGATGCCCCCTCATTATTTTGATTATCCTTCTTTTCTCATATCTCAGCCTGAGTTTTTTTTTATTTATGTTTTTTGAGCTCTTTCTGGCTGAGATTTCTTGCAGGTTGTAGGTTCTCTTTTTCAGTTGGTCTTTTCTTCTTCTTGGAGGGAGTTGGAATCTTACTAGTGGTCTCTTTTTTCTTAGATGGCTGGAGTTGTTTCAGTTGTAGGTAGCAGGTTTCCATTTCCTATGGATCTTCATCTCTTTCAAGGTTCTTTTAGAGCTCCATGGATTCTTCCCCTTTTTTGCCTTTTGCTTGGCTTTCTTAGTTTTGTCTTTATTTTTTTTTCTTTTTTGCTCTTTGATTTATTAGTTTAGGTACTAAACTCTTTAGGATTCTCCTGTTCCTCATTTGAGCAGTAGTTTCTTTTTTTCTTGAGTTTAGTCTCTAATATGGTCTTCTTGTAGATATTTTTTTGAGCAATAAATTCCTTTTAGTTAAAAAAAAACTCTAAACCCTAAACCTTAAGCCCTAAAAGCCATAAACCCTAAAGCCTAAACACTAAACCCTAAACCCTAAACCTTAAACCCCAAAACCCTAAATCCTAAAATGCTAAACCCTAAAATGCTAAACCCTAAACCCTAAACACTAAATTATAATACCCCTACCCAACCTAAAACCTAAAAAAACTAAAAAAAACTAAACTAAATAAAACCTAAAATAAAATAAACAAACCTAAACCTAAATAAAATAAAAATAATAATATAAAAAACCTAAGATAAAACCTAAACCTAAAATAAAATAAAATAAAAATAAAATAAATAAAATAAAATAAAACCAAAACTAAATTAAAAATAAACTTAAAACCTAAATAAAATAAAACTAAATGTAAAATAAAATAAAATAAACACTAAACCTAAAAATAAATCAAAATAAATAATAAATAAAATAAAACCCAAAACTAAACCTAAAATAAAATAAAATAAAAATAAAATAAACTTAAACTAAATAATAAGCTAAACTATAAATAAAACCAACTTAAAAATAAAATAATCCTAAACTAAACCTAATAAACCTAAACCTAAATAAATAAACTAAACTAAAATAAACCTAAACCTAAACTAAAAATAACTAAAATAAACTTAAACCTAAACCTAAAAATAAATAATAAACTAAACCTAAAAATAAAAAATAAAACCTAAACATAAAATAAAATAAAATAAAACTCAACTAAAAAATAAACCTAAACCTAAACTAAACCTAAAAAATAAACGAAAATAAAACCTAAACTAAAATAAAAACTAAAATAAATAAACTAAAATAAAATAAAAATAAACATAAATAAAATAAAATAAATAAACTAAAGAAATAATAAATAAACTAAATAATCCTAAACCAGGGTTTATTTAATTTTAAAGCATAAACCCTAAATCCTAAACCATACACTACTAAACTAAACCCCCCCCTAAACCCTAAACCCAAAAGCCTAAACCCAACCTAAAAACCCACTGACCCTAAACCCTAAACTTTTAAACCACAAAACCCTAACCCTAACCTAACCTACACTAAACCTAAAATCATTAACCCTAAACCCTAAACCCACTGATTTTTTATGAAAGGTGATCTTAAAGAAGTTGGTGAAGAGGTTGCAAAATACAAAGTTGGTGCTCCTGCATGTTGGTCTTGTACTATTGATGTTGTGGTTCCTCCAAACATTGGTCTAGATCCTTCACAAGCTTCGTTCTTCTAGGTTCTTAATATCCCAACTAAGATCAACAAAGGTACTATTGAATTTATCACCCTGATTAAGCTAATTAAAAAAGATGATGAGGTGGGATCCTCAGAGGCTAGACTCCTCACTAAGTTGGGGATTAGGCCATTCTCTAATGGCCTTGTTGTCCAATCTATGTATGATGATGGATCGGGGTTCAATCCTGAGGTACTTGACCTCACTAAACATGATCTCACAGAAGTTTTGTAGGCCTTTCAATGATCACTTCTCTCACTAGCCCTCTCTTATCCCAAACTTGCTTTGCAGCTCCCCATGTTCATCAACACTTACAAGAATTTCCTCATCATGATTGCCCGATTACACATACCAGCCAAGAAGGTTAAGTATTTGAAGGATCTTAGTAAATTTGTTGTGGCTACTGATGCTTACGGTACTCTTCTTTCTTCTTTGCTCTATCAGTGGAGAGAAGAAGGAAGAGCTGTGAGAATCGATGATGATATGGGATTGACTTGTTTGACAAAGCTTTGTTGGCCTTCTATCAAATAAAATTTTATTGTCTTTGGGAGTTAAATTATTTTGTGAAATACTTTTTTTTGTGAAATTTTTAATTACATTTTATTTTATCATGATTTATTAGTTGTTAAAGGATAATGTCTTGCATGTTTTGGTAATGTTTTATTTATTATGAAATCATTTGAGTTTAAAAAAAATCTTAAACCCCAAACCCCAAACCCTAAACTTAAACCTAAAGTAACTAAAAAAAATTAAAAAATAAACTAAACCCTAAAACCTAATAAACCTAAACCTAAATTAAAACCCTAAGAATGGGAAGAACATTGATGGCAGTAACATCACCGTTAACCATGTTCAGTCTAGATTTTGCGGTGGAGGTGAAGGTGGAGGTGGCAGTTATCATAGTGGTGGTGGGAGATCTCGAGGTGCTGGTGGATATGGAGGTGGTGGTCGGAGCAGTGGTGGTTATGGAGGAGGGAGGAGCGACAGATGTTACAGCTATTGTGGTGGTAGAGGGAGAGATCGGGGATATGATGGTGGATCCCGCTACTCGAGAGGTCAGGGTGGTTGATGGGCAGGAGAAATTGAAGAGGCGATCAAACCTGCATATGGAACTGTGTTTTATAGTGGAGATAGTTCTAATTGTCTAGAATTTTTGATTTGCTCTATGCGTGCTCATTTTTTATCAATGTCGTCACTTGTGCCTTAGATAACTTGGTCTATTACTTGGTTGATGAAATCAAAAAAAATAAATGTTGAATCTGAATTTGTTCTCTGTTAAAAAAAACCAAATACCCTAAACCTAAAAGCTAAACCTTAAACCTTAAATGTAAACCCTAAACCTTAAAAATAAATAATAAAATAAGAAAAAAAACCCAACCTAAACCTAAAACTAACACTAAACCCAAAATAAACAAACCTAAATCCTACCCTAATCCACCTTACCCCAAATCACCCAACCCCAAAACCTAAATAAACCTGACCCTAAGCTCCAAAATACCTAAACCTACCTAAACCCTAAATAAAACCCAAAACTAAAACTAAATAAAATAAAATAAAATAAAACCTAAACTAACAAAATAAAATAAACTCAAAAAATAAACTAAAATAAATAAATAAAACTTAAATATTAAAATTAAATAAACCTGGATAAAACCTAAATATAAATAAACATAAATAAAATAAAATAAACCTAAATAAAATAAAATTAAATAAAATAAAATAAATAAACCTAAAATAAATAAAGATAAACCTAAACCTAAAACTATAAACCTAAACTAAAATAAATAAAAATAAAACAAAATAAACCTAAACCAAAACTAAAAGAAATTAAAACCTAAAATTAAACCTAAAAACTACCTTAAAATAAAATAAAAAACCTAAACTTAAACTAAAATAAAATAAAACATAAACATAAAAAATTAAATAAAGAAATTAAAACTAAACTAAAAAAATAAAAAAACTAAACCTAAAAACAATAAAATAAAATAAAAAAAAAACTGCTAAAATAATAAACCTAAAATAAGTAAACTAAACTAAAATAAAGTAAAATAAACATAAACCTACTAGTTTTTAACTTTAAAAAAAAACATCCTAACCCTAAAATAACCCAAACACTAGGCCAAAACCCCCTGGACTAAACTCAACCATAACCTAAAACCACACCTGCTAAAGCCTAAACCCTAAACCCAAACCACAAACCCACAAAACCTAAACCCTAGGCCTAGATCTTGGGCAGTACCCCAAACCCTACTAAACCCAAAAACTTAAAACCTAAACCTAATCAAAATAAAATCTAAAAATAAAATAAATAAAAAACCTAAATCTAAATAAAATAAAATAATTAAATAAAATAAAAACTTGAACTAAAACCTAAAACCAAAACCAAAACCTGAAACTAAACCTAAACCTAAAAGTGAAATAAAATAAAAAATATAAACTAAACTAAAATAAAATAATTAAGAACATAAACTAAACCAAAAAATAAAATTATCTTAAAAATAAAAAACCAAAATAAGATCAAACCTAAATGTAAAATAAAAATAAAACAAACTTAAAATAAAATAAAATAGAAACTAAATAAAAAACTAAACCTAAAAAAAAAAATAAACCTAAAATAAATAAATAAACTAAACACAAAACTAAAAGTTCCTAAACCTAAAATAAACAAAATAAAATAAATCTAAACTAAACTAAAATAAACTAAACTAAAATAAATAAAACATAAAATTAAACCTAAAATAAACTAAACCTAAACCCTAAATAAAATAAAATAAAATAAATTAAAAATAAACCTAAACCTAAAGCAAAATATAAAACTTAAAAATAAACCTAAAATAAAAACTTAAAACATAAACCTAAGAAAATAAAATGAAAACCTAAACTAAACCTAAAATAAAAACTAAATAAAATTAAAACTAAACTAAAAATAAGCATAAACTAAACCTAAAGTTAAAAAATAAATTAAAAAAAATCATAAAATAAATAAACATAAAAGATAAATTAAACTAAAAAAATAAAATATAAAATAAACTAAATAAACTAAACTGGGGTTTGTAATTTTAAAAAAAACCCAAATGCTACATTAAATCCACACCCCCAGGCCCAAACAATACAGACCCTGAGCCACTGAGGGTTGACTCTAAACCTGACCATAGCCAAAACTAGGCCCAGGCCAAAACTGACTGACCCACCACAGATCACTGCCAGGCCCTTTACCCTCCACTGAGCTCACAGCCAAACTGAGCCACAGGCCAAGGCCACAGGCCCCAGTCCCTGACCCTGTGACCCTAGCCATAAATGGGCCCTAGACCTGAGCCACAGGCCCTGGGCCACAGGCACAGAGCCTGAGCCACAGGCCCCAGGACCCTGAGCCACTGGGCCCTGAGCCCCAAGACCACACCAAGACCAGTGGTAAAACCTAAAGGCTTGAGTGTCTAAAGACTTAAAAGAATAGTGGAGTAAAATATATACCTAAACTAACCTGACTAAAATATATAATAAAAAAAAAATAAACTAAAATAAAATAAAATAAACCTAATAAAAAATAAAATAAACTTAAGATAAAAAACTTAAAATAAAATCAATAAAAAAATAAAAATAAAATAAACCTAAAATAAAATAAAATAAAACTAAATAAAACCTAAACTTAAAAATAAACCTAAACATAAAACCTTGAAATAAATAAAAAAATAAAACCCAAACCCTAAACTAAAAATAAAAACTAAACCTAAAATAAAAATAAAATAAACAAAATAAAATAAACTTAAACCTAAACTATAATAAACTAAACAAAAATAAATAAAACCTAAACCTAAAATAAACTAATCCTAAATCCTAAACTAAATAAAATAAAATAAAGTAAAAGTAAACCTCAACCTAAACTAAAAATAAAACTAAAATAAAACTAAACCTAAAAGGAAAATAAAACATAAACTAAACCTAAAAAAAAATAAAACATAAACCTAAACTTAAAAATAAAAATAAAGCCCTAAACCTAAAATAAATTAAAAATTAAACTAAAAAAAATATACACCTAAACTTAAACTTAGAAAATAAACTAAAAAAAAACTAAACTAAAAATAAAACTAAAAAAAATAACTAAACTAATAAAAATAAAAAATAAAATAAATTGAAATAAATAAAAATAAACTAAATAAACTTAAACTTAATGGTTTACTTTACTAAAAAATCCTAAACTCTAAACCCAAAACCCTATATCCTTAACGCCCAAACTAAAACCTTAAATCCTAAACCTAAACCTAAGAATGGGAGAACCTTGGCGAGCAAGAATATCCCCAGATCATAGCTTAGTCTAGATCTGGAGGAGCTGGTGGATATTGAGGTTATGATTGGAGCAGTGGTTGTTATGGAGGGGGGGAACAGGAGGTTATAGCGTGTGGTGGCGTGGAGGGAGAAATTGGGGATATGATGGTAGATCCCGCTACTCGAGAGGTCGGGGTGGTTCTAATGGCAACTATAGAAATAGAAGAATGGTCGATAGGATCTACTACTTACGAAAGTGGGTCTTTACAGTAGAGACGGTTCTAGTTATCTAGGGTTTTTGATTTTCTCTATGCGTGCTCATTTTTTGTCTATGTTGCCGCTTATGTCTTAAAGAACTTGGTGGGTTACTTGATTGATGAAATCGAAAAGAAGAAATGTTGAATCAAATTTGTTCTCTATTAAAAAAAACAAAAACCCTAAACCCTAAACTAAACCTGAACCCTAAACCTAAAACATAAACCATAAACCTAAAACCCTAAACCCTTAAAAAACAAAATAAAAAATTTTAAAAAAATCCCTAACCCTAAACCCTAAATACTAAAACTAACTAAACCACTAACCTAAACCTAAACCCCAAACACTAAACCTAAACCACAAACACTAAACCCCAAACAAACTAAACCCACACAAACCCTAAACCTAAAACTATAAACCTGAGCCAAACACTAAACTAAATCCTACCACCAAACCCCCAGAACCCTAAACCCTAAAAACCCTAAAACCACCCCACACTAACACTCCATAAACCCCAAAACCTAAAACCTAAACCTAAACTAAACAAAACAAAATAAAATAAATAAAATACTAAAACCTAAATAAAATAAAATAATAACCAACTCTAAAACTTAAATCTAAACTTAAACATAAATTTAAACCTAAAAATTAAATAAAATAAAAAATAAAAACTAAACTAAAATAAAATAAATAAAAACCTCAACTAAACTAAAGAATAAAATAAACCTAAAAGTAAAATGTAAACAAAATAATACTAACAAAATAAAATAAAATAAACCTAAAAAATAAAATAAAAACTAAATAAAAAACCTAAACCTAAAAAAAAACCTAAAATAAAACATAAAAAAATAAAATAAAATGAAACCTTAAAACCTAAATAAAACAAAATAAAATAAACATAAACATAAAATAAAATTAAACTAAACTAAAAATAATCAAAACCTAAACCTAAACCTAAAATAAACTAAACCTAAACCCTAAAGTAAATAAAAATAAAATAAACCTAAAATAATGACCTAAAACTTAAACCTAAAAGAATAAAATATAAACTTAAACATAAACCTAAAATAAAAATAAAACCTAAACCTAAAATAAAATAAAATAAACTAAATTAAAATATAAACCTAAACCTAAACTAACCTAAAATTAAACTAAAATAAAAAACCTAAACTAAAATAAATAAATATAAAAATAAACCTAAAGAAAAATAAAAATAAAATTAACTAAAATAAATAAACTAAATAAACTAAAATAACCTAAACTGCCACACTTAATTTAAAAAAAAAAAACGGACCTAAATCCAAACCTAAACCTTAACCTCAAATCCTCATCAATGACCCTAAACCTGCAATCTTAAACCCTAAATCCTAGACCCTAAATCTTAGAACCTAAACCCTAAACCCAACCCTTAAACTCCCTAAATCTTAAACCCTAAACCATAAACCCTAAACCCACAAACCCTAAAAAACTCTAAAACTCTACCCTAAACCCTAAACTAACCACTAAAACTAAGCTAACCCTACCCTAAACCCTAAAGCACAACCTAAACCAAAACCTAAACTAAATCATAAAAACCTAAAACCTAAATTAAAGTAAATAAAACTAAATAAAAAAATAAATAAAACTAAAACATAAATATTGAAAAATTAAATTAAATTAAAACTTAAACTAAAATTTAAACCTAAATAAAATAAAATAAAATAAACCAAAATAAAATAAAATAAACCTAAAATAAAACTAAATAAAAAAAAAAAATAAATAAAAAAAAATAAAACCCAAACACTACACTAAAGTAAAAAATAAAACTAAACCTAAACTAAAATAAACTAAACTAAAATAATTTAAACCTAAACTTAAACCTAAAATAAACTAAACCTAAATCCTAAACTAAATAAAATAAAATAAACTAAAAGTAAACCTAAACCTAAACTAAAAAAAAAAACTTAAAATAAACATAAGATAAAAACCTAAGATCTAAACCCTAAACCATAAAAAGCTGAAAACCTAAATAGAAACTAAGTAAAACCTAAAATTAAAATTAAGAAAAAAACCAAATACAAAATAAAATGAAAATAAATAAAATAAAAAAAAACATAAACTAAACAAACATAAAATAAAATAAAACAAATTAAACTAAAATAAAATAAATAAAACCTAAACTAAACTAAAAAAACCTAAATAAATAAAAAACTAAACCTAAAATAAAATAAACTTAACATAAAATAAAATAAAATAAATAAAACCTAAATAAAAAATAAAACCTAAACTAAACTAAAATAAAACCTAAAATAATAATAATATAACCCTAAATCTAAACTAAGATAAACTAAACTAAAATAAATAAAAATAAATTAAAAGTAAACCTAAACCTAAAATAAACTAAACCTAAATCTAAACTAAATAAAATAAAATAAACTAAAATAAACCTAAACCTAAACTAAAAAATTAAACCTAAAAATAAACCAAAATAAAACCTAAAACTTAAACCTAAAACAAACCTAAACCTAAAAGAAAATAAAATTGAAAATAAAAACTAAACTGAAATAAAATAAATAAAACCTAAACTAAACCAAATTAAAACAAAACTAACCTAAAATAAAATTAAATAAATCTAAAATAAAATAAACTAAATAAAATCTAAACCTAAAAAATAATCCCAAAAATAAAATCTAAAAATAAATAAAAAAATAAAACCTAAAGCCTAAACTTAAAAAAAAAAACTAAAACTAAAATAATAATAATATTAACCTAAACCTAAACTAACAAAAATTAAATTAAAATAAATAAAACCTCAAATCTAAACCTAAAATAAACTAAACCTAAACCTAAACTAAATAAAAAATAAAAATAAATCCTAAATAAACTAAAATAAAACCTAAACCTAAACTTAAAAATAAAAATAAACCTAAACCAAAAATTTAAAATAAAATTGAACTTAAAAAAACCCATCGACAAAATAAGCTAAAATAAATAAACCTAAAATAAATAACCTAAAATAAATAAAAATAAACGTAAATTTAAATAAAAAATAAAATATACAAAAATAAATAAAAAATAAACTAAATAAACCTAAACCTATGAGTTTACTTTTTTTAGAATAAAGAAATAAATTTTTTAAAAAATAATAAATTAAAAAAATCCTAAACCCAAAACCTTAAAGCCTAAACCCTAAAATCTACAACCCTAAACCCTAAAACCTAAACCCCAAACCCTAATCCCTAAACCCCAAATACTAAATCCTAAAATCTACAACCCTAAACCATAAAACATAAATCCAAACACTAGACCCTAAAAACCTAAGACTAAACTAAATAAAACCTAAAAAAAATAAATAAAAGAACATAAACTTAAGAAAATTAAAAAATAAAATAAAATAAAAATCTAAATTAAACCCTAAACCTAAACTTAAACCTAAATAAAATAAAATAAAATAAAAAATAAAAAATAAACTATATAAAATAAAATAAATAAAACCTAAACTAAACTATAAAATTAAATAAACCTAAAAATAGACCTAAATAAAATAAAAAAATAAAATAAAATAAAATAAACCTAAAATATAATAAAATAAAACTAAATAAATATTTAAACTAAAACAAATAAAAAATAAAACCCAAATCCTAACCTAAAAATAAAAACTAAACCTAAAATAAAAATAAAATAAACAAAATAAAATAATGTAAACCTAAACTTAAATAAACTAAACTAAAATTAATAAAACCTAAACTAACTAAACCTAAACCCTAAATAATAAAAAACCTAAAAAAACTAAAAAAAAAACCTAAAATAAACTAAAACCTAAACCTAAAATAAAAAAATAAAACCTAAAAAAAATAAAATAAAAAAAACCTAAACTAAAAAAAAATAAAATAAACCTAAACTTAAACCTAAAACTAAACTAAAATAAAACCTAAAAAAAAATAAATAAATAAACCTAAGAAAAAAAATAAATCAAATAAACTAAATAAATAAATAAATAAAACTTAAACCTTGGGTTTGCTTGATTTAAAAAAAAAACCTTAAAACCTAAAATGACCTAAACCACTGAGCTCCATAAACAACCCTACCACAACCCACCTTATCTGACCCAACCCTAAACCTATCCTACTAAACCCTAAACCAAACTGAACAACCCTAAACTTCTACTGAGCCCCTGACTCACCTTACAACCCTAGGCCACACCCTGGGCCTGGGCCTGAACCCTGACCCTACCTAAAAAGACTTTAAAATATAATATTAAAAATCTATAGATAAAAAAAATGAACTAAAAAAAACTAAAATAAAATAAAAAAAAAATAAAACTAAAATAAAATAAATAAAAACCAAAACTAAACTAAAAATATATAAAATAAACCAAAGATAAAATACCTAAATACAATAAAACTAAAGCATTAAATAAAAATAAAATAAATAAAATAATACAAAATAAAACTAAATAAACATAAAATAAAAAATCAAATCAGAAATAAAATATGAAATAAATAAAAATAAAAAAACCTAAACTTAAAATATAAAACTAAACTCAATAAATAGGATAAAACAAAGACAAATAAACTAAACCTAAACTAAAGATAAGTAAAACAAAACAAAATAAACTAAACCTAAACTAAAATAAAACTAAACTTAAAAGTAAAACTTAAACCTAAACCTAAAAAATAACTAGATCTAAATCTTAAACTTAATAAAATAAAATAAAATAAAAGTAAACCTAAACCTAAACTAAGAAATAAAATTTAAAAATAAACCTAAAATAAAAAAATAAAACATTAACCTAAAAAAAACTAAACTAAAAAGTAAACCTAAACCTAAAAATAAACTAAAATAAATAAACCTAAAATAAATAAACTAAACTAAATAAAAAATAAACCTAAATAAAAATAAAAAATAAAATAAACTAAAATAAATATTAAATAAACAAAATAAGCAAAAACCTACGAGTTTACTTAATTTAAAAAAAATTAAAAAATTAAAAAATTGTAAATCCTAAACCCTAAACCTTAAACCCACCCTAAACAACCCTAACTCACCAAACTCTAGGCCACTACCTACCTTAAATCCTAAACCCTAAAATCTATAACCACGGACCTAAACCTAAATCCCACCCTAAACCCTAAATGCTAAACCCTGGACCCTAAAACCAAAAATAAAATAAAAAAAAATAAAATACCTAAAATAAAATAAAATAAAATAGAAGTAAACTAAACCCTAAACCTAAAATAAAATAAAATAAAAATAAAAACTAAACTAAAATAAAATATATAAAAAACCTAAACTAAATTATAAAATAAAATTAACCTAAAAATAAAAAAACCTAAATAAATTAAATAATAAATGTAAAATAAAAATAAAATAAACCTAAAATAAAATAAAATAAAAACTAAATAATAACCTATACCTAAAAATAAATAAAAAACCCAAATTCTATACTAAAAATAAAAAACTTAACCTAAAATAAAAAAATAAACAAAATAAAATAAATGTAAACCTATGCTAAAATAAACTAAACTAAAATAAATAAAACATAAATTTAAACCTAAAATAAACTAAACCTAAACCCTAAACTAAATAAACTAAAAATAAACCTAAACCTAAACTAAAAAATAAAACTTAAAAATAAACCTAAATAAAAACCTAAAGCCTAAAACTAAAATAAAATAAAAGCCTAAACTAAACTTCAAAATAAAAATAAAACCTAAAACTAAAATAAATTAAAATAAAACTAAACACAAAAATAAACATAAACCTAAGCCATAAAATACATTTAAAGATAAAACCTAAACTAAGATAAATAAACTAAATAAATAAATTGACAAATAAAATTAAAATAAACCTAAATAAATAAAATAAACTAAATGGTAAACTTTATGTTTTTTTTTTTAAAACCCTAAACTCTACCCTAAACCATTAACCCTGGTTTGTGAGCCCTAAACCACCTAACCTCCCCACCCTAAACCTTAAATCCTGAGCATATAACCCTATTGTAAAATTGTATACTGGACCTAGCCCTTATCCACACACCCTAAATGACTCTAAACCTAACCTGATCCATAACCTGATCCTGACCACAAAAGACCCTAAACTGAGCTGGGCCACCAGCTAAACACCACAAGGCTGAGCCCTAAGTGACCCTTACAGCAAACCCTGATCTCTAAACCCTAAACCCTGGGCCATGAAAACCCAGGCACTAGGCCCTGGGCCCTGACCCTGATCCCTGATCACTGGGCACTAACCTAAAAAGGCTCCTGGGCCCACCACAAACTGGGCCAAACCCTACACTAAACTGGGCCCTGACCCTAATATAAACCTAAATGTAAGATAAATAAATAAACCTGACCTAAATTTTAATAATCTCACCAAACCTAAAATGGATTAAAAAATAAAATAAATAGATAAAATAAAGAAAAGCTACTAAACTAAAGATAAAACCAATAAGATAAAACTACATAAAAATAAAAAATAAGATAAATATAGTAAAACCTAAACTTAAAAATAAACCTCAAAATAAACCTAAAAAATAAAAAAAAAAATAAATCTTAAACCCACTAAACTAAAACTAAACTAAAATATAAATAAAATTAAATAAACATACACCTAAACTAGTGAGACTAATTACAATAAATAAAACATAAATAAAACCTAAACCTAAACTTAAACTAAATAAAATAAAATGAACTAAAAAAACCTAAACATAAACTAAAAATAAAACTTAAAAAATAATCTTAAATAAAACCTAAAACCTAAAAGAAAATATTATAAACCTAAACCTAAAACCTCAAAATAAAAAAATATAACATACATAAAATAAAACTAAAACTCAACTAAAAAATAAACTTAAACCTAAACCTAAACTAATAGTAAACTAAAATAAAACCCTAAAACTAAATAAAATAAAATAAACCTAATTAAAATTTAAAATAAAATAAACTAAAATAAAAAATAAACTAACCCACATTTTACAAAAGAAACTGAATCAGAGCCCTTAAACCAAACTAATCCTAAACCCTAAACTTACAACCCTAAACCCTAGAACCTAAAAAACCCTAAACCCAAAACCCTAATCGTACACCCTAAACCCTAAAAGCATAAACCCTAAAACCCTAATCCCAAAACCTAAACCCTAAACCCTAAACCTTAAACCCCAAACCCTAAACCAAAAACTAAAGTAACTAAATAAATTATAAAATAAACATAAACCCTAAAATGTAATAACCTTAACCTAAACCCTAAGAATAAAACAGATGAGGCACAACGGTCACAACAGGTCTAGATATGGTTGAGGAGCCGAAGGTAGAGGTGATTGTTATCACTATGGCGGTGGGGGATCTGGTGTGTTGGTGGATATTGAGGTGGTGGTTGGAGAAGTGGTGGTTATGGAGGCGGGAGTAGCGATGGAGGTTACAATCATCGTGGTGGAAGAGGTACAGATTAGGGATATGATGGCGGATCCACTTGAGAGGTGGGGGGGGGTTCAGATGGGAACTGAAGAAATTGAAGAATGATTGATCTGATCTACTGCTTATGGAACTTCATCTATACGGTAGAGACAGTTTTAGTTTTCTAGGGTTTTTGATTTACTCTATGCATGCTGATTTTTAATCAATGTCATCACTTATGTCTTAAAAAACATGGTGTGTTACTCTTGGTTGATGAAATCAAAAAGAAGAAATGTTGAATCTTAATTGGATCTCTATTTTAAAAAAACAAAAACCCTAAAACATGAACCCTAGATCTAAAACCTAAACCCTATACCCTAAATGCTAAACCATGAAATCCCTAAACCTTAAATCCTAAACCCTAAACCCTAAACCCTAAACCTAAACCCTAAACCATAAACCCTAAACCTTAAACCCTAAACCCTAAACCATAATCCCTTAACCCTAAAACAAACCCTAAACCCTAAATCCTAAACATACAACCCTAAACCTTAAAAAACTATAAACCCTAGACCCTAAACTAACCTTAAACCTAAACCCTAAATCCTAAACCCTAACCCTAACCCTTAGTTTAATATATTTATTTTAGGTTTATTTAATTTATTTTTTAGGTTCAGGTTTATTTTTTAGTTGAGTTTTATTTTTATTTTATTTTTAAGGTTTAGGTTTTATTTTTATTTTTAGGTTTAAGTTTAGGTTTTATTTTATTTTTTTAGGTTTTTTTAGGTTTTATTTTAGGTCATTTTTAGATTTTAGTTTAGGTTTAGGTTTATTTTACTTTATTTTATTTTATTTATTTTAGGTTTAGGTTTAGTTTAGTTTATGTTTTATTTATTTTAGTGTAAGTTTAGGTTTATTTTATTTTGTTTATTTTATTTTTAGTTTTGGTTTATTTTCTAGTTTAGGGTTTAGGTTTTATTTTTTATTTACTTTTAGGTTTTATTTTTAGGTTTATTTTTTAAGTTTAATTTCTTATTTAGTTTTTATTTTATTTTATTTTTAATTTAGGTTTAGTTTTAATTTTATTTAGGTTTTTTATTTTTTTGTTTAGTTTAGGTTTTTATTGATTTTAGTTTAGTTTAGTTTTATTTTAGATTTAGGTTAAGGTTTAGGTTTTAGTTTTAGTTTTTATTTTATTTAGGCGTAGGTTTCTTTATTTATTTCATTTTCAGGATTTTTTAGTTCAGGTTTAGGTTTTTAGCTTTTTAGGGTTTAGTGTTTAGGGTTTTGCATTTTGGGTTAGTTTAGGGTTTAGGGTTTATTATTTTGAGTTTAGGTTTAGGGGTTTAGGTTGGGGTTTAGTTTAGGATTAATAAAGAATAAATTTTGATTCAACATTTCTTCTTTGTGATTTCATCAACCAAGTAGCACCTGGAGTTTCTAAGACACAAGCAACCACATAGATAAAAAATGAGCACCAATAGAGCAAATCAAAAACCCTAGATAAGTAGAACCATCTCTACTGTAAAGACACAATTCCATAAGCAGAAGATTGGATCGGCTGTTCTTCAGTTTCTCTAGTTCCCATCAGAACCACCTCCACCTTTTGATTAGCGGGATTCAGCATCATATCACCAATCTCTCTCTCTGCCACTACCACGACTATAACCTTTGTCGCTCCTCTCGCCTCCATAACCACCACTGCTCCGACCACCACCTCCATATCCACCAGGACCTCTAGATCCCCACCACCACTATGATAAGCGCCACCTCACGCCTTCACGCACGATCTAGGCGAGCCTAGTTGAAAGTGATGTTCCTGCCGTGAAGGTTCTACCCATTCTTAGGGCTTAGGGTTTAAGGTTAGTTTAGGGTTTAGGGTTTAGGGTTTAGGGTTTGTTGTTTAGGATTTAGGGTTGTAGGTTTTAGGGCTTAGGGCTTAGGGTTTAAGGTTTAGAATTTAGAGTTTAGGGTTTAAGGTTTAGGGGGGGTTTAAGGTTTAGGGTTTAGGCCAGGGCTTAGTTTAGGGATCTGTTTAGGGTTCATGGTTTAGGGTTTAGGCTTAGTTATAGGTTTAGGGTTGTAGGTGTTTAGGGTTTATGGTTAGTTTTAGGGTTTAGGGTTTTGGATTTTGGGTTAAGGGTTTTATTTATATTAACTAAATCGATAGGTTTAGGTTTATTTAGTTTATTTAGTTTATTTTTTATGTATTTGAGTTTTTTTATTTTTTTATTTTTATTTATGTTTATTTTTTATTTTTATTTAGTTTAGTTTCTTTATTTTAGGTTTATTTATTTTAGGGTTTTTTTTATTTTAGTTTATTTCTTAGGTTTAGGTTTATTTTAGTTTAATTTTATTTTTATTTTATTTTTTTAGGTTTAGGTTATATTTTTTCTTTTAGGTTTAGGTTTAGGCTTTTAATTTATTTTTTTAAGTTTAAGTTTTAGGTTTTTATTTTAGGTTTATTTTTAGGTTTTATTTTCTTAGGTTAAGGTTTATTTTTAGTTTATTTTATTATATTTAGTTTTGGTTTAGGTTTATTTTATTTTTAGGTTTAGGTTTTATTTATTTTGTTTAATTTATTTTAGTTTTGGTTTAGGTTTATTTTTATTTTAAACTTAGTTTTTTATTTTAGTTTAGTGTTTAGGTTTTATTTATTTATTTTTAAGTTTATTTTTTTTAGGTTTTATTTAGTTTTATTTTATTTTATTTTAGGTTTAGTTTTATTTTATTTATGTTTTTTATTTTTTAGTTTAGTTTAGGTTTTTATTTATTTTATTTTAGTTTAGTTTTTATTTTTATTTTTTAATGTTTAGGTTTAGCTTTTAGTTTTAGTTTATGTTTTTATTTTATTTTATTTTTTATTTTATTTTGCTTTAAGTTTTTTATTTATTTTATTTTTAGGTTTTATGTAGTTTAGGTTTAGGTTTTTTTTCATTTTAGGATTTAGGGCTTAGGATTTAGGGTTTAGGTTTAGTTTAGGGTTTAGGGTTAATTAAGGGTTTAGGTTTTAGGGTTTAGGTTTTTGGTTTAGGGTTTAAGATTTAGTTTAGGGTTTAGGGTTAAGGGTTAAAGTTTTTTTTAACAGAGAACATATTCTGATTCAACATTTGTTTTTTCCAATTTTATCAACCAAGTAGCACCCCAAGTTTTGTAAGATAAAAGCGATGACAGAGATCAAAAACAAGCACTCATAGAGCAAATTAAAAACCATGGATAAGTAGAATTATGTCTATTATAGAGGCATAGTTTCATAAGCAATAGATCAAATCGGTTGTTCTTGAGTTTCTCCAGTTCCCATCAAAACCACATCACGCTTCTGAAGTAGCGGGATCCACCATCATATCCCCAATCTCTCCCTCCGCCATCACCACAGCTGTAACCTCTGTCTCTCCTCTCGCCTCCATAACCACCATTGCTCTGACCATCCCTCCATATCCACCGCACCTCCGGATCTCCCGATTCATGGCCCTCGCCTTCCTGATCAGATCTAGATTGAGCTTAGTTGTCGGTGATATTCCTGTCATCAAGGTTCTGCCCATTCATTTGGTTTAGGGTTAGTTTAGGGTTTACGGTTAGTTTAGGGTTTAGGGTTTAAGATTTAGGGTTTTGGGATTAGGATTTAGGGTTGTAGGTTTTAGGGTTTAGGGTTTAGGGTTTAGTGTTTAGGGTTTAGAGTTTAAGGTTTAGGATATAAGGTTTACGGTTTTAGTGTTTAGAGCTGTAGGTTTAGGGTTTAGGGATTAGGGTTTAGTGTTTACAGTTAATGATTTTAGGATTTAGGGTTTAGGGTTAGTTTTAGGGTTTAGGGTTTTTTTTAAATTAATTAAACTGGTAGGTTTAGGATTATTTAGTTTTTTTAGTTTATTTTTTATTTATTTGAGTTTATTTTATTTTTTATTTTTTATGTTTATTTAGGTTTATTTTTTATTTCTATTTAGTTTAGTTTTTTTTTTATTTTAGGTTTATTTATTTTAGTTTTGGTTTTTTATTTTAGTTTATTTTTAAAGTTTATGTTTATTTTTTTAGTTGTGTTTTATTTTTATTATATTTTTTTAGGTTTAGGTTTTATTTTTTATTTTTAGGTTTAAGTTTAGGTTTTTATTTTATTTTTTTAGGTTCTTATTTTAGGTTTTAATTTTTAATTTAGGTTTAAGTTTATTTTTAGTTTATTTTATTTTATTTAGTTTAGGTTTGGGTTTAGGTTTAGGTTCAAGTTTTATCTATTTTAGTTTACTTTATTTTTATTTAAGTTTAGCTTTATTTTATTTTATTAATTTTATTTTATTTTAGGTTTATGTTTTTTTTATAGTTTAGGGTTTAGGTTTTAATTTTTTTATTTTTTAGGTTTAGTTTTTAGGTTTAGGTTATTATTTAGTGTTTAATTTATTTTATTTTTATTTTACATTTATTTTTTATTTTATTTAGGTTTTTTTTCTTAGATTTATTTTATTTTTTTAGTTTAGTTGAGGTTTTTATTTATTTTATTTTAGTTTATTTTTAATTTTTATTTTATATTATTTTTAAGTTTTATCTTAGGTTTTTATTTTATTTTTTTATATTTAAGTTTAGGTTTTCTTATTTAAGTTTTATTTAGGTTTTATCTTAGGTTTTTAGGGTTTAGGGTTTAGGGTTTAGGGTTTAGGTTTTAGGGTTTTAGGGTTTAGGATTTTAGGGTTTAGGATTTAAGGTTAGGGTTTAGGATTTAGGGGTTAGGGTGTACTATTTAGGCCTTAGGGTTTTGGGTTTCGAGGTTTTAGGGTTTAGGGTTTAGGGCTTAGGGTTTAGGGTTTAGGGTTTTATGATTTAGGTTTTAGGGTTTAGGGTTGTACGTACAGGGTTTAGGGTTAGTTTTAGGGTCTAAGGTTTAGGGTTTTAAAATTAAAGCTGGTAGGTTTAATCTAGTTTATTTATTTATTTTGTTTGAGTTTATTTTATTTTTTATTTTTCTTTAGGTTTATTTTTTTTATTTTTATTTACTTAGTTTATTTATTTTAGTTTATGTTTTTTATTTTAGTTTATGTATTTTATTTTAGTTTATTTTTTAGGGTTAGGTTTATTTTTTAATTGAGTTTTATTTTTATTTTATTTTTTGGGTTTAAGTTTAATTTTTTGTTTAAGTTTAGGTTTAGGTTTTTATTTTTTATTTTTTTTGGTTAAGCCTTTAGGTTTTAGTTTTAGGTTTATTTTTAGGATTTATTTCTTAGTTTAGGTTTAGGTTTAGTTTTTTAAGTTTGGTTTAGGTTTTATTTATTTTAGTTTAGTTTATTTTAGTTTAGGTTTAGGTTTATTTTATATTTATTATAGGTTTAGGTTTTTTTTAATTTAGGGTTTAGATTTTACTTTTTATTTATTTATATGTTTATTTTTTAGGTTTAGGTTTTTATTTAGTGTTTATTTTATTATTTAGGTTTATTTTATTTTTATTTATGTTTAGTTTTTATTTTATTTAGGTTTTTTATTTTTAGGTTTATTTCATTTTTTAATTTAGTTTAGGTTTTTATTTATTTTCTTTTAGTTTATTTTTATTTTTTATTTTATCTTCTTTTTAAGTATAGGTTTCAGTTTTAGTTAAGGTTTTTATTTTATTTTATTTAGGTTTAAATTTTTTTATTTTTATTATTAAGTTTTATTTAGTTTAGGTTTAGGTTTTTAGGTTTTTAGGGTTTAGGGTTTAGGGTTTATGGTTTAAGGTTTAGGGTTTAAGTTTTAGGTTTTAGGGTTTAGGGTTTTATGATTTAGGGTTTATGATTAAAGTTTAGGGTTTAGGGTTTAGTGTGTAGGCTTTAGGGTTTTGAGTTTTGAGTAGGCTTAGGGTTTAGAGTTATTTTAGTTTAAGGTTTAGGCTTTAGGTTTTAGGTTTAAGGTTTAGAGATTAGGGGTTTAGGAGTTTAGGGTTTAGTTTAGGGTTTAGGTTTAAGGTTTATTTGGTTTAGGATTTAGGGGTTTAGAGTTTAGGGTTTATGGTTTAGGGTTTAGGGTTTAGAGTTTAGGGTTTAGGATTAGCTTATGGTTTAGGGTTTAGGGGTTTTTAAGGTTAGGGCATACGATTTAGGGTTTAGGGTTTTGGGTTTAAGATTTTTATTTTTCATAGAGAACAAATTCAGATTTAACATTTCTTCTTTTAGATTTCATCAACCAAGCAGCACCCCAAGTTTTTTAAGATAAAAGCGATGACATATAGAAAAAATTAGCACCCATTTAGGAAATCAAAACCACAGAAAAGTATAATCTCTATAAAGCTATGTTACGTAAGTAAATCAGTTCGATTCTTGGTTTCTCTAGTTCCCATCAGAACCACCCCTGCCTCTCGAGTGGTGGGATCCACCATCATATTCCTGATCTCTCCCTCTGCCACAACCATGGGTGTAACCTTTGTCGCACCTCCCACCTCTATAACCACCACTGCTCTGACCACCACCTCCATATCTACTAGCACCTCCAGATCACCCAACACCATTATGAGAACCGTCGCCTCCACCTTCGTGTCCATCGCCAGATCTAGATTGAGCCTAGTTGATAGTGATGTTCTTGCCATCAAGATTCTGCCCATTCTTGGGGTTTAAGTTTAGTTTAGGGTTTTGGGTTTAGGGTTTTGGGTTAGTTTAAGGTTTAGGGTTTAGGGTTAGTTTAGGGTTTAGGGTTTAGGGTTTTGGTTTAGGGTTTAAGGTTTAAGGTTTTAGGTTTTAGGGTTTAGGGTTTAGAGTTAAGGGTTTAAGGTTTAGGGTTTAGGGTTTAGGATTTAAGATTTAGGGTGTAGTGTTTAGGGTTTTGGGTTTTGGGTTTTAGTGTTTAGGGTTTAGGGTTTAGGGTTTAGGGTTGTAGGTTCTGGTTTAGGATTTAGGGTTTAGGGTTTTTTTTATATTAAGTAAGCAGTGGGTTTAGGTTTATTAAGTTTATTTTATATTTATTTGAGTTTATTTTATTTTTTATTTCTATTTAGATTTATCTTATATTTTTATTTAGTTTAGTTTATTTATTTTAGGTTTATTTATTTTAGTTTAGGTTTTTTATTTAAGTTTACTTTTTTAGGTATAGGTTTATTTTTAGTTGAGTTTATTTTATTTTTTAGTTTAATGTTTTTTTTTATTTTATTTTTAGGTTTAGGTTTTATTTTATTTTTTAGGTTTAGGTTTTATTTTTTTAGCTTAGGTTTAGGTTTATTTTTAGTTTATTTTATTTTATTTACTTTAGGTTAAGGTTTAGGTTTAGGTTTAGTTTTATTTTATTATTATTTTAGGTTTAGTTTTTTTTTTAATTTAGGGTTTAGGTTTTACTTTTTATTTATTTTTAGGTTTATTTTTTAGGTTTAGGTTTTTATTTAATGTTTATTTTATTTTATTTTATTTTTATTTTATGTTTAGTTTTATTTTTTTTTTGGTTTTTATTCTTAAGTTTATTTTATTTTTATTTTAACAGTTTTTTTTATGTTTTTATTCTTAAGTTTATTTTATTTTTTAGTTTAGTTTAGATTTTTATTTATTTTATTTTAGTTTATTTTTATTTTTTATTTTATTTTAATTTTAGGTTTAGGTTTAAGTTTTTATTTTATTTTATTATTTCATTTTATTTAGGTTTAGGTTATTTTTTATTTTATTAATAGGTTTTATTTAGTTTAGGTTTAGGTTTTTTAGGTTTTAGGTTTTAGGTTTTAGGGTTTAGGGTTTAGGGTTTAGGGTTTAGGTTTTAGGGTTTTAAGGTTTAGGGTTTTAGGGTTTAGTGTTTAGGCTTAGGGTTTATGGTTTAAGGTTTAGGGTTTAGTGTTTAAGCTTTAGGGTTTAGGGTTTTTATGTTTTAGGGTTTAAGATTTAGGGTTAAGGGTTTAGGGTTTACGGTTTATGATTAAAGTTAGTTTAGTGTTTAGGGTTTAGGCTTTAGGGTTTATTATTTTTAGGGTTTAGGGTTTAAGGTTTAGAGTTAGATTTAGGAGTTTAGATTTAGTTTTAAGGTTTAGATTTAGGTTATAGTTTTATAGAGTTAGGGGTTAGGATTTAGGTTAGAGTTTAAGTTTAAGAAGTTTATAGATTTAAGTTTAGGTTTAGGGTTTAGTGGATTTAGGTTTAGGTTTTTAAACTTAGGGAGGGTTTTAGGTTTGGATTTAGTTTAGGGTTTAGGGTTTAAGTTTAGTTTAGGGTTTAAGTTTAGGGTTTAAAGTTTAGAGGTTTTAGGTTTAGAGTTTAGGGTTTAGGATTTAGGGTTTAGGGTTAGGGTTTAGGGTTTATGGTTTAGGGTTTAGGCTTTAGAGTTTAGGGTTTAGGGTTAGCGTATGGCTTAGGATTTATGGGTTTTAAGGTTAAGGCATATGATTTAGGGTTTAGGGTTTAGGGTTTTTTTTAAAAAAAAGTAAGTAGACCAGTAGTTTTAGGGTTTAAAGTTTTTATTTTTCATAGAGAATAAATTCAGATTCAATATTTCTTCTTTTCGATTTCATCAACCAAGCAGCACCCCAAGTTTTTTAAGACAAAAGCGATGACATATATAAAAAATGAGCACCCATTTAGGAAATCGAAAACCCTAAAAAAGTAGACCCATCTCTACTATAAAGACAGTGTTCCATAAGTAGCTAATCAGATCGACCGTTCTTCAGTTTCTCTAGTTCCCATAAGAACCACCCCTGCCTCTCGAGTAGTGGGATCCGCCATCATATTCTTCATCTCTCCCTCCGCCACAACCATGGGTGTAACCTCCGTCGCTCCTCCCACCTCTATAACCACCACTGCTCTGACCACCTCCTCCATATCCACTAGCACCTCCAGATCCCTCAACACCATTGTGATAACCGTCGCCTCCACCTTCGCCTCTATTGCTAGATCTAGATTTAGCCTAGTTGACAGTGATATTATTGCCATCAAGCTTCTACCCATTCTTAGGGTGTACGTTTAGTTTTGGGTTTTGGGTTTTGGGTTAGTTTAACGTTTAGGGTTAATTTAGGGTTTAAGGTTAGTTTAGGGTTTAAGGTTTTAAGTTTTAGGTTTTAGGGTTTAGGGTTTAAAGTTTAGGGTTTAGGGTTTAGGGTTTAGGGTTTAGGGTGTAATGTTTACGGTTTAGGGTTTAGGGTTTAGGGTTTTAGGGTTTAGGGTTTAGGGTTAGGGTTGTAGGTTTAGGGTTTAGGATTTAGGGTTTAGGGTTTTTTTATATTAAGTAAACAGGTAGGTTTAGGTTTATTTAGTTTATTTTTTATTTATTTGAGTTTATTTTATTTTTTATTTTATTTAGGTTTATCTTTTATTTTTATTTAGTTTAGTTTATTTATTTTAGTTTAGGTATTCTTATTTAAGTTTACTTTTTAGGTATAGGTTTATTTTTTAGTTGTGTTTTATTTTTAATTTTTTTAATTTTTGGTTTTATTTTTTATTTTTACTTTTAGGTTTAGGTTTTTATTTTATTTTTTAGGTTTAGGTTTTATTTTTTTAGTTTAGGTTTAGGTTTATTTTTAGTTTATTTTATTTTATTTAGTTTAGGTTTAGGTTTAGGTTTATTTTATTCTTATTTTAGGTTTAGGTTTTTTTTAGTTTAGGGTTTAGGTTTTACTTTTTATTTACTTTTAGGTTTATTTTTTAGGTTTAGGTTTTTATTTAATGTTTATTTTATTTTATTTTAGGTTAATTTTATTTTTATTTTACATTTAGTTTTTATTTTTTTAGGTTTTTATTCTTAAGTTTATTTTATTTTTTAGTTTAGTTTAGATTTTTATTTATTTTATTTTAGTTTATTTTTATTTTTCATTTTATTTTAATTTTAGGTTTAGGTTTTTATTTTATTTTATTTTTTTATTTTATTTAAGTTTAGGTTATTTTTTATTTTATTAATAGGTTTTATTTAGTTTAGGTTTAGGTTTTTAAGTTTTTAGGTTTTTAGGATTTAGGGTTTACGGTTTAGGGTTTAGGGTTTAGGTTTAATGCTTTTAGGGTTTAGGGTTTTAGGGTTTAGGGTTTAGGCTTAGGGTTTATGGTTAAAAGTTTAGGGTTTAATGTTTAGGCTTTAGGGCTTATGGTTTTTAGGGTTTAAGGTTTAGGGTTTAGGGTTTAGGGTTTAGGGTTTAGGGTTTAGGATTTACGGTTAGCTTAGGCTTTAAAGTTAGTTTAGTGTTTAGGGTTTAGGGTTTAGGGTTTAAGATTTTTAGGGTTTAGGGTTCAAGGATTAGGGTTAGTTTAAGGTTTAGGGTTTAGGGTTTTAGGGTTTAGGGTTAAGGGTTTAGGGTTAAGGGTTTAGGGTTTAAGGTTAGGGTTAGGGTTAGGGTTTAGGGTTTAGGGTTTAGGGTTTAGGGTTTATGGTTTTGGTTTAGTTTAGGGTTTAGGGTTTAGGGATTTTTATGGTTTAGGATTTAAGGTTTTTTTGGGTTTAGGGTTTAAGGTTTAGGATTTAAGGCTTAAGATTTAGGGTTTAAGGTGTAGGGTTTAGGGTTTTTTTAAAAATAAAATTAAGTAAACTTGTTAGTTTAGGGTTTAAGTTTTTTTCTAAAAGAGAACTAATTCAGATTTAGCATTTCTTCTTTTTGATTTCATCAACCAAGTAGCACCAAAATATTCTAAGACACAAGCGATGACATAGATAAAAAATGAGCACCCATAGAGCAAATCAAAAGCCATAGATAAGTAGAACCGTCTTTACTGTCAAGATAGTTCCATAAGCAGCAGATCGGATCGATCGATTTTTCATTTCTCCAGTTCCCATTAAAACCCCCACCTCTCGAGTAGCAGGATCTACCATCATAACCCTGATCTCCCCCTCCGCCACCACCACAGCTGTATCCGAGATCGCTCCTCTTGCCTACATAACTACCATTGCTCTGACCACCACCGCCATATCCACCAACACCTCTAGATCCTCCAACACCATTGCAATAACCGTCGCCTCCACCTTCGCCTCCACCACCATATCAAAATTCAGCTTAGTTGATGGTGATGTTCCTGCCATCAATGCTCTGCCCATTCTTAGGGTTTAGGGTTAGTTTAGGGTTTAGGGTTTAGTATTTAGGGTTTAGGGTTTTAGGGTTTAGGGATTAGGGTTTAGCATTGTAGGTTTAGGTTTATGGTTAAGGGTTTATTTTAGGGTTTAGGATTTATGGTATTTATATTAACTAAACTGGTAGGTTTAGGTTTATCTAGTTTACCTTTTATTTATTTGAGTTTATTTTATTTTTATATTTCTATTTACCTTTATTTTTTATTTTTATTTAATTAGTTTATTTATCTTAGGATTATTTATCTTAGTTTAGGTTTTTTATTTTAGTTTATTTTTTAGGTTTAGGTTTATTTTTAGTTGAGTTTATTTTATTTTATTTTTTAGGTTTAGGTTTTATTTCTTATTTTAAGGTTTAGGTTTAGGTTTTTATCTTATTTTTTAACTTTAGGTATTAGGTTTTTATTTTAGCTATATTTTTGTGTTTTTTTAAGTTTAGGTTTAGTTTTATTTTTAGTTTATTTTATTTTATTTAGTTTAGGTTTAGGTTTAGTTTATTATTTAGGTTTAAGTTTAGGTTTTGTTTATTTTAGTCAGTTTATTTCAGTTTAGGTTTAGGTTTATTTTATTTTTATTTAGGATTAGGTTTTACTTTTTTTAGTTTAGGGTTTACGTTTATTTTGTCATTTATTATTTAGGTTTATGTTATTATTTAGTATTTATTTTATTATAATTTATATTATGTTTATTTTATTTTTATTTTAGGTTTAGTTTTTATTTAATTTAGTTTTTTTATTTTTTACTTTAGTTTAAGTTTTAATTTATTTCATTTTAGTTTAGCTTTTATTGTTTAATTTTATTCTTTTTAGGTTTAGGTTTAGGTTTTAGTTTATGCTTTATTTTATTTTATTTTATTTATTTTATTTTGGTTTTTTATTTATTTTATTTTAGGTTTGATTTAGTTTAGGTTTTGTTTTGTAGGTTTAGGGATTAGGGTGGGTTTGGGTTAGTGGGTTTAGGGTTTAGGGTTTTGTTTAGGCTTTCTTTTATTTTTTTTTAATTTTTAATTTTAATTTTATTTTTAAATTAAGTAAACCAAGAAGTTAAAGTTTATTTAGTTTATTTTATTTTATTTTTTATTTAGGTTTATTTTATTTTATTTAGTTTATTTATTTATTTTAGGTTTATTTATTTTTTAGTTTAGTTTTAGGTTTAGTTTAGGTTTTATTTTATTTTAAGTTTAGATTTTAGGTTTTATTTAAGACTATTTTTTTTCGATTTTTTTAGTTTATGTTTAGGTTTATTTTAATTTATTTTATCTATATTGTTTAGGTTTTTAGGTTGGCTTTAGTTATTTTTTATTTTAGTTTATTTTAGTTTAGGTTGGTTTATTTTATTTTGTTTATTTTATGTTTAGGTTTTTTAAGTTTAGGGTTTGTTTATTTTAAGTTTATGTTTTATTTAGTTTTTTTATTTTATTTTATTTTTAGGTTTATTTTATTTATTTTAAATTTATTTTATTTTATTTTAGGCTTATTTAATTTTTTTAGTTTAGATTAGGTTTTATTTATTTTATTTTAGTTTAGCATTTTGTGTAGATTTAAGTTTAGGTTTATGTAAGCTCTTTTAGTTTAGGTTTTTTATTTTATTTGATTTATTTTATTTTATTTAGGCAGGTTTTCATTTTATTTTATTTTTATGTTTTATTTTAGTTTTTTTAGATCTTAGACTGTCAGGTGGTGGGGCCTAGTGGCTCAGGGTCAGCTCAGGGCTCAGTGGGGTGGCCTGGTTTAGGTGTCTGTGGCCCAGGGTTGTGGTGGTGAGGTTTAGGTTTAGGGTCAGGATTTAGTGGTAAAGTGGGGTGGTTAGTGTTTTAGGTCACTTTTGGGTCAGGATTGAGTTTTCTTTAATTATTTATTTATTTTAAAAGCAAACCCAGAGGTAGGTTTATTTAGTTTATTTATTTTTGTTTAGTATTATTTTATTTTTATTTAGTTTAATTTATTTTTATAGGTTTATTTTTAGTTTAGTTTTATTTTATTTTATTGTTATGTTTGATCTTATTTTATTTTAGGTTAAGGTTTAGGTTTTATTTTATTTTAAAGTTTATTTTATTTTAGGTTTATTTTAATTTTATTTTAGGTTAGGTTTATTTATATTTATTATTTTTATTTATTTAGTTTAGGTTTAGGTTTATTTATTTTAGTTTAGTTTTATTTTGGAAGTTCCTTTTAGTTTATGGTTTAGGTTTTATTTTATTTGTTTTAGGTTTATCATAGGTTGAGGTTTTATTTAGTTTTATTTTATCATATTCAGGTTTAATTTATTTTATTTTAGTTTAGCTTTATTTTATTTAGGTTTTATTTTATTTAGTTTAGTTTATTTATTTATTTTTTAGTTTTATTTTATATTACATTTTAGGTTTAGGTTTTATTTAAGTTTGTATTTTATTTATTTTATTTTAGTTTAAGATATTTATTTTATTTTTATCAGATTTAGTTTAGTAGGTTTGTTTTTAGGATTTGGTGGGGTTTAGTGGTTAGTGGCTTGGGGTTTATTGTTTAGGTTTAGGGTTTAGGGTTTATGATTTAGGGTTTAGATTTATGATTTAGGTTAGCTAGGGTTTATTCATGGTTTATAGTTTAGGGTTTATTTATTTTATCCATTTTTTATTTTTTTTTATTTTTTTTACTTTTAATTAAGTAAACTTAGGTTTAGTTTATTTACTTTATTTTATTTTTTTATTTTATTTAGGTTTATTTTTATTTTTATTTAGTTTATTTATTTATTTTATTTTATTTTATTTCAATTAATTTTTTTAGGTTTAGTTTTTTAGATTTTATTTAATATTTATTTTATTTTTTTTTTTTTTTTAGGTTTAGGTTTAGGTTTATTATATTTAGGTTTAGGTTTTAGGTTTTTTTTGTTTTAGATTTATTTTTTTAATGATTATTTTTTTTTTAGTTTAAGTTTAGATTTGTTTTAGTTTATTTTATTTTTTTAGTTTTTAGGTTTAGGTTTAGGTTCATTTATTTTAGTTTACATCTTAGTTTATGTTTATTTTATTTTATTTTAGGTTTAAGTTTTAGTTTAGGGTTATTTATTTATTTAGGTTTTATCTAGATTTTATTTAGTTTTATTTATTTATTTTATTTTTTTATTTATTTTATTTTTAGTTTAGTTTTATTTATTTTATCTTTAGTTTAGTTTTAGGTTTAAGGTTTAGGTTTTATTTTATTTTGTTTTTATTTTATTTTGGATCATTTTATTTGGGTAGGTTGGTGGTTGGGTTTTGGGTTTGGGTTTGGAAGGGAGGGAGGGAGGGTTTAGGGTGGTTAGGGTTTAGTTTGGGTTTAGGGTTTAGTGCTTAGTAGTAGGTTTAGGGTTAGTGGGTTTAGGGTTAGAGTTTTAATTTTTTAATTTTATTTTTATTTTAGGTTTTAGGGTTTAAGATTTAGGTTTATGTTTTACTTATGGTTCAGGTTTTAGTTTAGGGTTTCTTTTTTTTAAAAGTGAACAAATTCATATTCAACATTTCTTCTTTTCGATTTCATCAACCAAGTAACATACCAAGTTTTTTAAGACACAAGTGACAGTATAGATAAAAAATGAGCACGCATTGAGCAAATCAAAAACTCTAAATAACTAGAACCGTCTCTACTGTAAAGGCACAATTCCATAAGCAGTAGATCGGATTGACCATTTTTTAGTTTCTCCAGTCCCATCAGAACCACCTCGGCCTCTCGAGTAGCAGGTTCCACCATCATATCTCTAATCTCTCCCTCTGCCACCACCACGGTTGTCTCCTCTGTCACTCCTCCCACCTCTATAACCACCATTGTTCATACCACCACCTCCATATCCACCAACACCTCTAGATCCCCCACCACCACGCTGAGCTCAGCCTCCACCGCTAGATCTAGATCGACCGTTGATGGTGATGTTCTCAAGGTTTAGGGTTTAGGGTTTTTTAGGATTATTTTTTAAAATTAAGTTAACTAGTAGGTATAGGTTTATTTAGTTTTTATTTATTTATTTTAGTTTATTTTATTTTTTATTTTTATTTAGGTTTTTTTTATTTTTATTTAGTTTAGCTTATTTATTTTATGTTTATTTATTTTAGTTTAGGTTTTTATTTTAGTTCTTTTTTTTGGTTTTGGATAGGTTAATGTTTATTTTTTCATTTTATTTTTATTATATTTTTTAGGTTTAGTTTTTATTTTTATTTTAGGTTTAGTTTAGGTTTTATTTTGATTTTCTTAAGTTTTATTTTAGGTTTATTTTAGGTTTTTTTTTAGTTTAGGTTTAGGTTTTTTTTAGTTTATTTTATTTTATTTAGTTTAGGTTTAGGTTTAGTTTATTTTAAGTTTAGGTTTAGGTTTTATTTATTTTAGTTTAGTTTATTTTAGTTTAGGTTTATGTTTATTTTATTCTATTTATTTTAGGATTAGTTTTTTTTTTAGTTTAGGGTTTATGTTTTATTTTTTATTTATTTTTTGGTTTTATTTTTAGGTTGATTTTTTAGGTTTAGGTTTTTTTTAGTTTTTATTTTATTTATGGTTTTGTGCCACCATCCTTCAAGATCTTTGATGGTAGTGGGAACCCAATATAACACATTGCACAATTTAGAGTCTGTTGCAAACCGGTGGAAGAACCTACTCCTCTTCCTTTTTCTAGCCTATCGTGTTGCATTTGATTATATGAATTGCCCAATGTTCGGTGAAGACTTTGTCGAGTTGGAGCACCTCTTCATCAAGAGGTTTGTTGGAGCTCAGAGGGTGATAGGTGACCTTATTTTAAAGAACAGAAACTCAATGAGTCCCTTGATGATTACAGACTCAGGTGGCGCAACCTGAGCTTGAAATGCAAACCACAGTCATCCTCATGCTTAAGGACCTTACCATCAAAATATTCAAGAAATTAATGAACAAGGCGGCTAGCCTACAAGAGGAAGCCAAACAGTTTCCCTTTCTCAACCAATCATTTTGGCCCAAGCCGTAAAAGGTGTTTGAGAAGAAGCCAGGGATAGTTGTGTTAGTGGACAGAGAGAAGCAGCAAGCCAAAGTTCAGTATGAGAGACTACAAGCTCAGCAACCTCCTTTGCCACCTCCTCTTCCACCACCTCGGCCATCGTACTGGCCACCGCAGCCGCCACAATGACCATTTCTACCATCTCAATAGCCTACCCAGCAGTGGTATTCATATTCATTGCCAGGTACCTACTTTCCACCTACTTTTACCGATATATCAATAAGCCATAATCATTCAAGAGGGAGGTAGTTAGTAAAATCTTTAAGAATCTTTGAAAGAAACTTTACTTTCGCTACTGAGCATAAGAGGCCAGAGGAAGTGGGCAAGAATGATGATCCTAGCTATTGCCCCTACCATCGCATGTTAGGCCATGTATTAGAAGATTGTATCACTTTTAAGGACTAGCTTAAGCGCAGCTACAAGTTGGGAGCCATATTTATCCCTAAGGAATACTTATTAGAACAACCATCCAGTTCTGTTAGAGTAATCCTTGGGGATACTTGCGATCCTCTTAAGACCAAAGAAGGTGAGGATATTTCCCTATCCCGAACTTCTAAGAAGATCATTTCTAAGATCAAGAAGCTTTCCTTGTAGTTGCCTGAAGTAGTTCAAATCTCCAAAACCAAGGAGCTTTACTAGTTACAAAAGACTACTCGGGGAGGGTGATAGTCTAGTAGTAGCAGCAGCTCACCATACTTGCTCGGATAGTCCAAGAGATAGTCACCATCCCAGTCTAGTACTCCATCCACGCTGTAGCTACTACCTTTTCTCTAGCTCCTCTACCAAGAGCATTGTATCTATGGATAAGGGCACTAAATCCTATACTGAGCTTACTTTACTTTATTTCTATCATTACCTCCACCCAAAAAAAATAATGAAGAAAGCTGATTCTACTTATATATTGTCTAATTTTGGTACTCTTGATTTTATTTCTTTTGAAAGCTCTCCAGGTCTAAATAAAAATAATATACTTAGTAGTTTTGATCATTTCCTTTCTTATTTAGAGTAAAATTATCCTTCTATGAATCAATTAGGTTCACCTCTTGAGATTGACTTGGAGTCAACTGACTCTGAGGATCCCATAGGAGAAGTTGTAGGTATGCCCGATGAGAACGTGAAACTTTCCACAAGCTCATCATTCCAAGAAGTCCTAAGTCAATCTCAAGGCAAAGTTCTACCTCCTAGGGTAGCACCTCGTGATAAGGTAAGCAAGTCATTAACTCTAGTGAGTAGATAGTACCTCTATAGGATGCTTCACCTATGGATATGCTTGTGGAGGACCAAGCCAGAGTTGATTACAATGTCCTAGCTTACCTTAGAATGTTTCCAGCTAAGTTAAGCATATATGATGCTCTTGTCTTATCCAAAGAGATGAGGAAAACCCTAATCAAAGCCATACTTGAGCTAAGATATACTTAGCTCAGCTGACTGCTACTAAAGAGGAGGCATGCCACTTAAAAGACATCTTAGGAGTTACATTCAGCGATGAATACTTACTCTTAGGGATGACAGGGCACAACTGCTTCTTTATATTATAGTGAATGTTGGCAAATATTGGCTATCCAGGGATATGGTTTACTCAAGTGTATCAGTCAATATTATGAGTCTAAGAACCCTTGCCTACTTAATGATCAACATATTCAAACTCCAAAAAGAAAAGATGATGTTTAGAGGATGAACAAGGCGAGAGGGCCATGTGGTGTTTATTTTTGGATGTATGGGGAAACACGCAGATCATAGGGGTACTTTTGAGGTGATCGGGTATAACATTAAACTATGATGTACTATCTCGAAAGATAAATGTATCACCCTATAATGGACCTAATCATGTAATAAGGACTCCTAAGGCATGATGGGTCTTCGAATGTACCAAAGATTTTTCCCCACCTTTACATGGATGAATAAAGTAGGGTTTATATTAAACTAGGTTCTTAAGTTCTATGGAGGCAAGCCTCCATAGTTAATTACATCTTAGAAATGAAATTTTAAGAATACTCAATTAAAGTATAATTATCATCTCCAAAGATTTCAAGGTTAGACTATCAAAGATTGGTTGTATTTGGAAAATCAATTGGGAAAGTTCAAGAGAAGACTTATTTTTTGGAATCCAAATGAAATAAGTAGGAAATGCTCTTGATATTAGGAACCCTAGTGAGCATTCCAATCTATCCTATGGTTGGGCTTTATAATTTTGAAGTTGAGGAGATTTATATGTTTTGAGTTGAAATTTAATTAGATTACTAGGGCTTATAATCCACCAACACAAGGTTGTGGAAATGCCTAAGAGGTGAGGATTTATGTTTGTAGCCTGAAGGAAATAGCTACCTTGGATCCTAAATCTACGGAGCTTTAGTACGAGCTAAAGCATGACCTAAATCTAAGCGACATGTGGACATAAGGGTTTACCTCCACAAGAGAGAATAAATTGTCTCACTTCTGGGCTTATAACTGCCTATGGTGGCCATCAACTAACTCCTATGATTTTAAAACCATGTAGTCCGGTCTTATGAATTGCAAGATAGCTAGGGTAGTTATTTAATTAGAAAGAGACTAAAGTCCTAAACACACTCCCTAAGAGACTAGAGCATGAGTGGTATGAGCATATGACTTAATCTATAGATGCAAAATCTTTTCAAATTTTATTTCATTTTAGACACATCATTTTGATAGAGGCTTTAGGATTTCTTATGCCTAAATGCATGATGAAATAGGTTATGGGTCAAATCAGCTAGAAGAAGGTGTTCTCCACCAGAAGGGATGCCCTCAAAGCATTCCTTTATCATGCAAGGATGGAGATCCTTCATGTTCAAGAGAGAGAATATGCATGCATGATGTGAAACATACAACCATACAACTAAGGGCTAAATCTTTTAATTATCTTATTTATGTCTTAGGCTTTATGATGAGGTTATGAGTTGTTTAAAATTTAGTTATGAGTGATTAGTAGAAAAGTTATTTTATCCTAAGAGCCTAATCGTATCCAAGCCACACATTAAAGCATCAATCATTTAAGAAACTATGAAAAGCATGTTGTCCTAATGCACAATGTAAACATAACATCAAAAAATTATATAAACTATCATAAAGAATAAAAAAGGTCGGGTGGTATACCACAAAAGAGAGAAAAGATGGGTAGAAGCTCTACCCTTATACAACCTAGAATATGAAAGAATAATTATAATTGTATTAAATGCTATGGGGTCTTCTTTCTTCATCTCCATTTGATTTGGTTCTTCTTTGATTTGGATGGTGCTTGCTTCAAAGGCATCATAGGCACCCCAGTGACAAAGCCTTCGCCACGCTCATCCTAATCCCCATAGCACTAATCCTAATTCCTATCAAAAAATTACATTTATGTGAAAAGTAAATCTAACTACACCTGCAAAATAGAGGTTAGCTAAATATACATATAATCCCAAGTTGTATTTATAATTTGGACTTTAAGTTCTAACTTGGATTATGCTTAAGGCAAAAAAGAGCATTCACATTTATTTTTAAGCATCCCTTAAGCATAATCCTATAGAAACATGATTAGCTAATATTGGCCTATCATCCAGTCTACAAAGCATACACCCTAACATCCAATCTAAAATAATACATCATAAAACAAAATATACATCACATCATACACCATCCTAACTTAGAGCTAGAAGTGGTGACTTAATTCTAATGTGTGTATTAAGGCTTGTGTGGTAAGTCTTGTTAGGCATTAGTGTTGTATTTTCTAAGTGTAGAAGGATTCAATTTAACATGAAAGGTTGATTTCACTTGAAGTAGTTTAATTGATTTGAGAATTTTAATTTGTATTTTCTTTTGTTTCATTTGATTACACTTAGCAACTAAGTGTTATAAAGAGAGAAAGAGGATTTCTTTCATCCCTACCTTAAGTCACTTTCTAAAGTATATTAATTTGATTTAGTTCTCTTTAGTGAATGGCTTATTAAATGATTTAATTAATCCTAAGTTTAGGTTCACTTTAAATAATCCTATTCAAAATGAAAGGCATCTTAAGATTAATTTAATTGAATTACTACCACATGACATATATTAAATCATTCCTTTCCATCACATGTAACATGCATATGATTTAATCTTAAGTGTATCTATACATGCAACATATTTTAGCACACTTAAATGATGAATGTATGTGTATGTTTAGAATTTATATTTTATTTGATTGAATTATTTAAACATATTAATTTAAAACTTTATCCAAATTCTTATACAAAAAGGACATAAGAATGAAATTAAATAGGCATGCCATTGTTAAACTAGAAGTGAGGTAATCAAATGACCTTGGAGCTAGCTAAAGCCTCATATTCTCATGGATGTCTAGACTATATACCCATTTGCATTCAAACATATGTAAATTCATATACATGAACATAGAAGTAAGCTCCAAATCATATGGCTAATTAATTCAACCACTTAGTCAATTATGAATGCATGCAATTTTAATGTAAAATGGATTTTCATTCACTAATCACATATACATATACATGTACAAAGATATAGGCAAGTACGTGTTGTTAAACCAGGGTGGAAGTAAAAATCAAATGACCT